>CM058041.1:5315219-5320219 GCA_030169165.1 Centaurea solstitialis | reverse complement strand
TCTTTTATGTGGTGGAAAAACACGATCATGAATGTTTCACATATCAAACAATACCGTATAAACGATGTATTTTCACACGTTTGGTAACACTATTTCAAACGTGGGGTTACACTAAAACTGGTTTTTAAGTTTGTAGGATTTATTAGGTCTATAAAAAGATAAGACTCTTCTAACTAGCTAAATAAGTTAAATTGTTCTCTCTTTTTTGAAACATGGGTCTCTAAAAAGAATATATTATATATAAAAAAAATTATAATTATACAAACTAATTTTCATTATACTGAATAAAACTTAAATCATTCAAAGATTTAACTCATATATCTACACGCTCTAATAAAAAAATTGATCATAAATCCTAAATCCTTCTACCTTTTGTCTATCTTCTTTTTTTTTTATTCTAGCTAAAGTTATTAACAATCTATGAGTCTAAATGTATTAATAATCTTTGTTTAGTGCTTAATAGATGTCATACTCTTTGTATTAGTTTTTTTAGCTAAATGCTAGAAAAAATAGAAACAAAACCCCATAAAATGATATGAATGAATTCTTTAAGCATTCCCTTTTAATTTAATATTGATAAATCCCAACTCAAAATTCCATTTGGACCTCCCACTCCACTTTTATCACCTCTTTTCTGCAATGATAACTTTATGCTGGATTTAATGCTTTCTAGTGAATTATTTGTAAGATTCTCATGCATACTATCACTATGTTCCCTCATTTCTAACAAAAACTCTACTTTCCTATTAAAATTGTTCCACCAAATGATTCAAAAATAAGCATGCAATAGTATTCCAACACAATGGAGTAAAAACCAAACAAAAAGAGGAGAATCAAATAAATTTTTAAACAATGACACCATTTGACCTAAAACTGAAAGCTATATATTTTTTTTCATAGGTTTATTATGGATTTGTGTTGGTCGATTTCCTTCGGAAAGGTCACAAGTTCGCTCCATTTCACAAACCGCTTTCATTCCAAATTTTGAAGAAAAAAACGTAACAAAAAACAAAAGCTATAGGAACTTGACTTAGAGTTGGAACATAAGAAATTTGCCAAAAACAAGATTCGGATTCACACATTTTCGAACAAGGAAGTTTAATCCAACAACTTATACAAATTCAACAGTCGTTCCATTTTTTCATAGGTCTTGTTACACATGTATTAAGACTATATATGGTTCTATTGCACGAATAATATTTAAAACTAAATATGCTCCCACATAGGTCCACCCCTGAGACCAAACGATCATTGTATACCCCAGTCAAGGCGAGGTCTAAAAGGGTAAAATGCACGCATAATTTACCTCTATCCCAATTAATTGAGTGAGTGTTTCCATGATTCTAACAACCCAAACCAACCCACTTAGCCATCATAGCACCACGCTCGGGATCGGTATGGTTAGGGTTCGGTGGCTCAGCAAGTGTCAAGGCTCTGTCCCAGTATGGCGATACAAGAATCAAGATTTCGCATGGCTCGATGGACAAAAACAAACAAAACAAATCCTTTAACTTTCCGTCCATATCACCCATCAAATTTACAGTGACAAAAGAACAAATCAATTAACGAACATTACAAGAATCATTCGCGTATCGGATTGAAGTTTCACATTTTAGCTAAAACAACATCTACCAAAGTACCTTTTCGAGGGTTGGTGCCGAGAAAGCAACGGCTTTTGACCTCACACCGATGGGAAGTATTTGTTGAGATTGAAGGGCAACCCGTAGAACTCATCGGTTCTCGGGTCAGTCTTGAACGAATGGAACTTGTCCCACCAATGCTTCCCGCGATCTTTCCTTATCGAACTGTCTTTCTTGTGAAGCGTGTTGTCCAAAAAGTACGCCAAAATGCCGGCTACAAAGGCTTCGGACGAGAAAGGAACGTTGACCATGTTGTTGAACTACATATTCACATATTAAATACACACGCTTTAAGGTCTCTTAAGGCACCAAATGGTATCACATAACATGTTCCTAACATCACATAACAATCGGGTACGCAATGACTTGACGGGCGAGAATGAGGTAGGCAAGTAATCGACAAGCGTAGTTTAGTAATTTACCAATCTTGTCTCATCTTCCTGATTTTTGTTCCATCTATTTTGGTGGGACAGAAAAAATAAATGCATTTTTTGTCCCATTCAGTTTGATTTCGTACCAAACATGGGACAACAGGTTTTTGTACTGTCTTAACCCATCCCGTCCTACGTACCAAACACACTGTAACGAAAACTTTGCCAAAGTTATCGTAATTTAATAATATTTACAAATATGGGAATTTTCTTGCATACCCATCTTGCAGACGTGTGAACCGGACCATAACCTTTAATAGCTTCGTGCTCGTTAAAGTACTGGGGCACCGACAAGCCCAAAAAAATCGAAAACCCGAGTATGAACTTCGTTCTAAAACTGTTGAGGTTGCAAAATTGCAGGTAGCTCAGACCAGCCGAGCCTGCAACGAACACGACGAAACATTAACGTTTTCCAAAAAAGAAAAACCAAAAAACGTAACAAAGAAAAATTGTTGGCTTTAAACCAAACATAACCAAACGAACCCAGTATATCTGAAACGCTTTAAACTCACCCGCATACGCAAAGAAAAGGCAATACAAAGCCGCAACGATCGGTATCGGAATCGAAGCAAAAATCGCTCCGAATTTCCCTGCATACAACCACAAAAACGTTCGAATCTGCTTTTTAACCTATTTAGATGGAAAAAAGGGTACAAATGGCAAACGACGTACCAAGAATCGAAAAGAAAATCATGAAACCGGCCGAGATTTGTACCACTCTTCGACTGCCCACACGAGTCAACGCCAAAAGTCCGGCATTCTCGCTGCAACAACATCATGAGATGGGTTCGTGTTAAAAAAACACGCCAAAAAGATGCGATTTTGGAAGTAGAGCGGGTTTTTTTATCGTGACTTACATAGACACCGAAGATCCGTTCACGGTTCCGAAAATGCCCGACAACAAAATGCCGACTCCCTAGAAAAACAAAGACGGTTTTTTTATAAGTAGGGCCGTTTACCGACACAAATTGGGTAAGCACTGTCTGATTCGGTCAGTGACATTGTTGGCTGACTCGGTCAACACGTGCCTATTCCCTAATGACGAAAGTACCCTCTCCCTGAAAACCGTAAACCTTAAATAATCTGAATTAGAAAAGTGAGAACCTGCCAACCAACACCGCGGCTTAGAATAGATGGAGGCATGGGAGTTGCACTTGCATACCTCGAAACCGCGATGAACCCGCCGGTGGACTGATCGTAAAATTGAAACACGTAAAAGAAATTGAGTTAAAGCCGGGAAAGAAATAACATAAAACTTGGATATATAAATATACTTGATGTGGCAGGTTCAATTGCAAACTTAAGTCTCGTTGTGAACCAAAGGACAGTTGAGAGTGCGCCACGTGTCCCTGATATTCACGGGATATTCATTAATAGTTTATCATTCATCCCCAACGGTGTAAAAAATTCACGTTCATTATTCATGATGAATAAAAACAAATTGGGACACGTCACGCTCTCCTTTGTCCCACAGTTCACTAACAAAAACTAGAGCCTACAAAAAGAGACCCAACTCAAAATTAGCGGGTTGGGTTGAGATTTTCAACCCAATTACGTAAATGGGTCGGTCAACCCTCCTAACCCATTAATTGAAATGGGGTTGAAATTTCTGACATATTTTCAACCCATTTAACAAGTTGGGTATTAAATAAATATAAAATAGTCTAATCCGTTTTAATAAAAGGGTTGAACCCAAACCCAACCCAACCCAACCCAACCCAACCCTATCAAAAATAGGTTTGCAACTGAACTTTCCTCTGTACTTGATGATAACCGTAAAACATAACAACTTATTGTTAATAATAAAAAATGGGGACCTCCAAAAGCGTAACGAAAGTAGTCAACATCATAGCAAAGGCTTCACCGGCATCGAACAAGGGTGCACCCCATTGAAATGGATACGGAACTCTTATCCTGAAACCGTAACAAAAAAAACCGCAAATAAAACACATACGTCAAGGTACGTAAAACGGTTCGGGATTACGGAACAACGGCTAACCACGGAGCAGCATCAATGAGCCCAGCTCGATCGGTCCGGCAGCTCGCTTGGGTCTTGGGTGCTGCGTGGTTGTAGGCCCCACTAACCGTAAGTATGTGAGCGTAAATCCAAACGATTGCAATCGAGATCACAACGGCAAAACGATCGAAAACATTCCTTCCGGAATGTATCGCATGGGGTAGATACTGCGCATAATGAAAGGAAGAAATTAATTCATCGAAGGAGTTGTTAAATAGAATCAGGAAAAGTTCGGAAAAACCCTAGTGAAATATCCTGTTTTAAATATTTAAGCCCCTGAACTTTTTTTTAAGAGATTAGAATCGATGTTACCTGAGAGAGAATGATCAGAAATATGAGTTGAGGCAGCCCGATTTCAACACATCTCGCAACCTGAAACACACAACCAGATTTAGATTCAAACTATACAACCAACCATGAGAAATTGAGAATTGGTTTCAAGATTTTGTTATATATATATATATAGAACTGAGAAACATTTTAGTAAGCGTTCATCTGGACGGGTATGCACATGTGCATATAAGCATTTGAAGCTGTTTTGGTTTTTATGCAGATGTGCATACCAGATAAATTTGCTTACAAATTGCTTGTATGCACATGTGCATACCATCTAGATGAACGGTTACAGAGTATTCCTCAATATTTTATTATTTTGACGTTTTTCCCGTAAGTGACCCTATATAAATATATGTGTGTGTGTGTATCTCACCCCAGGGAATCCAAATTCATACAGCCCAAAACCGGCAAGAGCGACCAACGGAACAGCTGAAAGTGGACTCAAGAACCTACGATGATGATTGCAACAAAATGCAACTTTGAGACAAAGATTTCATAAAATTCAAAATATTATTAAACAAAGAAAGCAAAAAGTCCTTGATGAGATCGAGTTCAAAGATCATATGGCCAATAGTA
>CM058041.1:5057540-5315119 GCA_030169165.1 Centaurea solstitialis | reverse complement strand
TCTCATCGGTTCTTAATGTATTTACTTGATTTCATCAAATTTCTGCAGCAACTGTCGATGCATATAACCACAAGGCTTGTGGCGTAGCGGTAAGGCATGTGGGGAATGTGGATGGTATCCCATTCACCCCAGGTTCGAACCCCTTTGTGCGCATCTTGTGGCCAGGCTTAGTCTTAGACGGCAAATTTTCATTTCCAAGTTGTAAAGGATGTAGCCTATGCGAAGCCTAGACGAACCTTATCCCAAAAAAAAAAGGAAAAAAAAATTTGTCGATGCATATAACAGTTTATGTGATGTATCGTGTGAAAGTGATAATCCAGCACAATTGCACATCTATATACATTGACAGTTATAATTCCATGCACATCTATATGCATTCCATTTAAGTGTATGTATAATGAAAATACTATACAATACATTATACCTGTAAGATATTGCATGAAATCGATAATCATTGATGAATCGAGTAATCAATCATAATGAATGAGCTAAAATGAATGGTTTTAGATGAGGTTACACGGTTGTAACCTTTCATAAGATTGTAAATGAAAATGGTTTTAGATGAGGTTACACGGTTGTAACCTTTCATAAGATTGTAAATGAAAATGGTTTTAGATGAGGTTGCCTCTATCTGTCTGTGTGTGTGGGTGTGTGTGTTTGAGTTACGTGTCATTCAAGCAAGCAATGGCATTTAGCAAATAAACATGCATCACCATGGAATCAGAAAGGCATATAAGCGGACTTCCTAAGCTCAGTTGATGCTTTAGCCACAAGCTAATGACCTTGCCCCTATATGCATTCTTGGAATGACCTTTTTCTTAATATTCATTAACGCAGATTAAATGATCATTAAAATATCAGGTTTTGGTTGAACTTATTCACTGACTAAAGATTTCAAACACCAAACTACCCAAGAATATGTTTTCCGGCACTTTGATCACAAACTGCACATCTTCTGTTAATTATGATGTGTTTATCCTAAGTAACATATTATTAATCTTTAGTAGAATCCTTTATTATTTCTCTTCTCCTCAGTTTCACCTTTTGACTCTTTTTGCGTTTGTATTCAATGGCAGCATGCCAATTCAGAATGAAACAAAATTGATTTGAATTGAGAAACAAGAGCCGTTTGGACCCCCAACACCTCCACTACAAAACATAGGATTCTTGGGCAATCCGACCACAGTTTGCTTAAGCACATACAGCCCCTTTAGTTATAGGTTTTCAAAGAGCTGATCAAGTGGTAGAGATCAGTTAATGGAGTATTATGTATCATAGATTTGTGTAAATCCTTCAAATCATATTGTACAGCATTTTTTTGTGTCATACAGTCAACGACATTTAGGTGTCCTGTGTTTTTTAAGAGATCTGAAGTCTGAAGTCTGAAAAATAAGAGGTGGATGGTGCACCTCTTAAAATTCAGAGGACGGTAAGAGGTTTCCAGACCTTTTCTTAAAAACAAAAACAAACAGTCTTAAGTCTACAAACCTCTTAATTTTCAGACTTCAGAGATTTTAAGAGGTATTTTTTTAAAACAAACGGCTCCTTAGTTTTCATTGTCCGGTTTAAAAAATGAAGCAAGAACACTGAGATTTCGATTACTGTTATCTCACATACAAAAAAATAAATAGATTTTCAGCACATTATGTGTGTGAAGGTAGAGAGGGGAGTGGTGATTTTTGTGATGTACCAATTTTGAAAGGTAGATATAAGCTTTCTCCACAAAATTAACGAGAGTTGATCAAATTTTCTGAACTTGTTTCATCAAACAAAATTTATCAACTTTAAGGCAATGTTTTAAATCCTTTTTGGGTACAGACTCCATGAAAAAAAATGGACCTTTAGAAAAGTAACCGCATAAAAAATGTAATTCTTATATAGCTGCATGATCTAAAGTTTAACTACATAGTACATATTAAAATGAACAACTTATGCGTTTGCTTAAAGTGTTGGCTTAATCAGCACGTGGAAAATTAAGCACATTAGAAAGTCCTTCGAACCACCTAGCTAAGCTCAACACTTTTATATAAATTGGCTCAAGAAGATTGCAGAATTTCTCACAGTTAAATCTTTTTCAATTTTCAAAAGCTGCAGTTAAGTAGAAGATCTATGAAGATAAGAACTAAGCATTGGCATCTAAAGTTCTAAACATTGGCTTGTGAAAAAGTTTTCGTGAAGATTAGAACTAAGAGAAGCAAGAAAAGAATATTTCAAGAGTTAAAAAATAGCTTAAAGCATACTTGGGAAACAAAGTAAACATATTAAAAAACATGGAATACAGCAATCCACTTAAGCACATAGATCAAGTATGCACAATGCCATGATAAGATTAAACACAAGCAGATCAAGTTTGTACAGTCAATACCATAAAAGTTGGTTAGGACAAGTAAAATCAATAAAGAGCAAAAGGATAGATGCAAGAGTAGCCTAACCTGTAGGTGGTTATAAAAACCCATTCCTGAAAAACTCTCACAAATGCTACTCATCGCTACCCCATCTACATCTAATCATGAACCCTAAGAACACCAATACTAGATCACAAGCTCATCCTTGAAAAAACCATGCCCTTCACTTGGCCACTCACTCAATATAAAAATCTAACATTTCCATCATTTACATATCAAGACATAACCTCGAAGAATAATCCAATAATAATGTATCATTGCATGCTATTTCTTAGGTTCTTTTTGTTGCATTGACAATAATATAGACTATCAAAAAAAGCCAACAAACAACTATTCCATGGTAACTTAGATTACATGAATGGATAATTGATTGATGTTGCCATTACAATTGATCGGTAACTAGTTATATCTTTCAAATTTCAACATGTAATTTTCTTAGACAAAGAAACACAAATATGTCAAAATAATGACATCTACAACAGAAATCATCCCAAAACAGCAAGGGATAAGTCTATGCAAGTCCTTGTAAATTCTTTCACATTTTCTGTAAACAACATGAAAGGCCTTCGCTATAATAAGCATCCACTTCCATAAGAAATGCAACTTTTCAGTTATATTACCAACTCCCAACCAACATATTAGAAACCTTAATATCTTCACCAGATAATATGCATAGAGGGAGGTTCAAACGAGAAACATATCAATTTAAGAAAACTTGAGAAGCAATCTCAGTTAACGGTCAACAAAGGCGGCTTTGACCGGTCCCGTAAGGTGAGAGGAGTGGCTGAGATTGCTTCTAACGTTTTCTTAAATTGACATGCTCCTCGTTTGAACCTTCCCCTATATGCATATCCAAATTGGGATGTACATTGTAACATTAAGGTATCACCTCATATATTATTGTCACCCAATACTACCTCATTGATTCAATTATAACTTTCTCATCTCACAAAATAAAAAATAACTTCCTATATTTGCTTCAATTTCATACAATTGGTAAAACAAATATCAAATTGGTACCCTAAATCATCATCAACATTGACCTAAACCTAATTGCAGTGCCCAAACACAATCTATATACTTCATTATATTCCACCAAACCACCTCCATTCCCTAAATCTATAAAAAATCAAATTATCAAATAAGCCAAATTAAACAATCAAACAATTAACAATGCTATAAGAACTCACGGAATAAGAGAAGGCCGGCGAAAGCTCCGGTGGCTGTAGAGTATACGAAACGACGAACCCCCAAATCCAAACAAGCATCCCATTTCGCATTCAGGTCATATTGGGGAGGAATCTCTTTATTTTCAGCCATTTTTTTGGGGATTTGAAACTTATAAGACGTTAATTCGTCTTCTTTGATGTTTGATTTTTGATTTCTATGCAAATCTAGGAAAAAAGTGATCGGATTTTTGCTAATTGCGACCACAACCGCCGAGGGTTTTCGCGAAGAGAAATACGAGCTGATTGGCGATGAATGGAACTCTCCAATTTGGCTGAATCGTGAATTACGTTACGGGCCAACCAAATTGATGGGCTTATTGGGCTTTTTAGAAAGGCTTAATAAGGTTTAGTAACTTAAGGCCCAAGTTATTTCTTTTTAAAACTAAAATATTGGTTTTGATATTTTGATATGTAAGGCCATGGGTACCATGGCTTTGGTTTCGTGGTGTTTTCGTGGCCGGCTCGGAGAACCTGCCTGTGCTACGCCCTCTGACGGTTTTGCTTACGGTTTCGTGGAGTTGTTCGGTCTCTTTCTCTCTCCTTATTTATATATAAAAATAATTAAAAAAATGTAGAGTGTATGAAAGATTGTGTTACAGGATTTTAAAGTTTAATGATGGTTTAATGGTGGGATAGTGAAAAGCTGACGTGGCACTGATATGACAGTGAAAACCATAAAGCTAGTATCTTTTATGTTATTCATGGCCTAAGAGCAATACTAATAGGATACTTTTGGAGTGTAATTTGATGGCTATGATTGTCATAATAATAATTTATGTCCTTGTGGTTTGTCAAAGGCAACATTTTCTGTCCTTGTAGTTTCATAATTATAAAATAATCAATGTGGTTTGTGTAAACATTCGAATTGGACCCTTTCTAATATTAGAACATTGAAAATTCTGGTAACTAATGCAATTTTAGTCATTTTATTCGTTTGTTTGTATTTTACTCAATCAAAAATTATAGGGACCACAATCTTGATATTGATTTTGATTGGGAAAAAAATGATAGAAGGAAAAAATGCCTCTTATTTTAACGAAATTTTTTAATGGTCATTTTTTTTAGAAGACATAACAATATCGAACCAACAAACGACTACTACGAATACACGTACACAAACACGCATACCTCTCCGGCGGTATCGTACGTCCACGAGCAGCCCACTAATCCGCTGTTGTCCTAGTTCAGCTTATGCTGGACCTAGAACCCAACCATAGTTTTTAACTAGGTTGGGGGAAACCCAGTCTATGATTGGACCAGCCCAAAGATTGGGTACTCCACATGCCCTCAATTGACTCCCCTTGAGATCGAACCTAGGTAGACTGGGATTCCATTTACACTCCCCCCCCCCCCCCCCCCCCTTCCTCTCGGGATGCTACCGCCTTTAAGATGGTCATTATAGATACAAAATTCGAATGTTTTCACAAACAGTAAATGAATATCTCATAATATCAAAGCAGCTGAGATGAAAACTATTATTTTCGACAAATCACAAAGACCAAACTTATAATTTATTCTAAAAAAGTACTATTTTTTAATTCTTAAAGTTACAATAATTGCTTTGAAAAAGCACATCCAAGATTAGGACACCTATAAGCCTACTATCTCAACCATGAGTCAATAGATTGAATCAATAACCTCAAAATCAATTATCCATGTTCACATTAAGTTTGCATATTATAAATCTCAAGTGAACTCATAACACATATAGTGACTTGTGAAGACGTTTTAATCATCACACCTTGAGTGATTATTATTGTCAAACTAATTAACCTTTGTCTAAAGTTTATCCAAGTACATAGAACCTCTTAAAGTATTGTATTTAATTATTTCATATAAATTTAAAAAATAGACAAAAAGTATTTACGGGACGAATCAATGTGTTGTATATCCTTTCATTTGTTTTGTCACATCTTGTTAGGTCCAATAGAAGTAGCCATTTTTATTCTTTTTCAGTGCTCGGCCAAAAGCGATGTTCATGCCAAGCGTAGGCCCCAATACTAGCTTTAAAATGAATCAATTTAAGATTTTTATAGGTCCAAAATTCGTAATAGGTACGAGGTTTATATGTTTCTATATCTATTTACAATGCCATGATCGGGATTACTATCATCGCAATAGTTAAACAATCAAATAACACGCCTAAATTATTTTATTTATCATGATAAAGCTAAAAAACTAGATACACGCTAAATTAATTAATCAATTATTACTAATATTGTTATTAATTCTTACTAAACGTGGGTAAATGGACGCATCAAATAAGGTTGTAAACGCGCCAAGCCAAACCGATTCTTAACCCACTTGATTGTGTGAAGCTGAACTCGGATTTGATTCGATAATTTGATGAGCCTTTTTTATGCGAGCACGAGCAAAACCAGGAACTTCTAATAATCTAAAAATATATATAAAGCTCGAAAACATCTATTCGGCTTACGTTTAATAAAAAACAAGCATAATTTGAGTGGAACCAAACAAATATTATCACATACATAGGGGATCGAAAAGCTCGATAGAAATTCACTAGTCTCCTCCTTTCTAAAAAAGCACTCATTTTTATTTTAAATAAAAATTAAATTTGCAATTTACTCATCTTGTTGTAAATTAAAATACTTATAATATATATTTTTTTTAACGGCAAAAAACACACATCCAACTAAACTATTTCAAAAATCTACTCCTAAATCTACACCACTGTTTATGACGAGACTCGAACCCATAACCACACAGAAATGGGACATCATAACACCTCTCCAAAATGTATATATAAAAATAAACGACAATTTCATCATCTTAAATTTAAGATTAATTATATGACATATATTTTTTATTTTACATTTGAATCATAAATTAATTCAATATTAACCGTTATAATTAAGATTCAAATGTAAATCTATATTATTATGGTATTTATATACAACTAATTCATTCTTCATTGTTTTGCTGATCAAAAAAAAATTCAAATTATAAATTATAAATTTTAGACTAATTCATATATAAATTATAATTAAGACTAATAAAGTTAATATTACTTCAGTGGTTGGTTTCTTTCTTTTTTTTAACCACAAGGTTGTGGCGTACTGGTTAAGGCCTGTGAAAAAAAGTGACTTCTTAACCCTTCTACTCTAGATTCGAATTCATGTACTTCCAGATTGTGGCCACTAGGGATTAACTCAGAGTAACATGTTTTAGCTGTCAATAAACCTTACCGAGATTAGCCTGGACAAAGCCTCAAATACCCTTAACAAAAAGATCTATATCTGAACTCATCTTAAGATTCACAATCTTTTTCACATATGTTTTCCTATTTTGAAGAAAAAAATATCACTTAGGTCCAAAAGTTTGTCTAAAATAGATATTTTCTAGAAATACCAAATATATACAAATATACTTAAAATATGTATGTTTGTTGTCTGTTTCAAAAAAGCCATTAGAGAATTAACGATGGACAAAATTACCCAAAAAATAGATCATGTATGGTGGGCATATTTTGGTGGGTAGTATGATTTATGAAGAAGAAGTACAAAGAAAGAAATATAGCCGTTTATGATGACCGTTAAGTGAGGGGTAAAAACGACAATTGAGGAGACCAGCCCACATGGCTGATCAGGACTGCTGAACCCAGACAGACACCAACTGTCTGTCGGGCATGAATCAGGTATCTGATCTTCAACACATGTACTTCAAACATAATCCTTTGTTCCCTCTAATTCATCTAATTCCAAAACTCAAAAACATATATATATGTTTCTATAACTATTTTAATATGAATGAACATGATTTTTCAAATTCTGTATTTGATTTGGAGTAAATTGCAATTTTGGTTCCAATAGTTTGTCGTTTTCTCTGGTTTTAATTTATTACTATAAGTTTTCGTTGCAAGAGAACTTATAAGGTGCTGTGGTGGATTGGTTAAGACTCGGGGGTTTGTAACCTCCTAATCGAGTTTGAGCATTTCCGTACGTATGTCTGGGAATATTTAAGTGGGGTCATGTTTAGCCCTCAAAATTGTCGGGGATTAGTTGGGCTTTGGCCCGGACACCCATCAAAAAAAAGTTTGTTTGGTTTTTAGGGGATGTTTGGAAGTGCTTATGTTCAAAAGTGTTTATTAGGTGTTGTGTGTTTATCTCTTAACGGTTCTGTTAAGAGGCAGCCTCTGAATCGTTAAGAGGTGAATCTTGTTTGGCAAAAAAATGGACTGCCTCTTAATGGTTCCAAAACTATCTGAATGATTTTGTATTATGGAACTCTCTTAACCATTCAGAGCCCTGACTTCATGCTCAACAATTACCAAACCACCATATTTCATTGTGCACCATATCATAAAAGCCTCCTAATAATTCTGACCTAAGAATCATCAAGCACCAAACCATTCATTCAGCAACTACCAAACAACCCCTTAGCTTTTTTAGGAAGTTGAAAAAAATTGCCTTCCAAAAAAACTCTTTATTATAGTTTCCTATGAAAGCAGCTATAAGCACTTACCTAAACACTCCTAAACAACTTATTGCTTTCTCATAAAGCTAATAAGTCATAAGCACCCTTAAATAAGCACCCCAAACATCCCTTTAGTCTCTTCATAGAGATATCGAATTATTTGGTTAAATTATCATTACTATGTGACTTTATCAAATATTTATCTTTCAATGCAACATATGTATTAAAACAAAGAAAGAATTATTACGTATGTACTATTAACAAGAAAAAATACGAGAGAAAACTTAAAAATATATTCAAAATAGGATAGAAATATGATTAGCGAAAGAATAATTAGATGCTCATGCATTCTTCGAGTTGAGGGATTAACATTATGTTCACACATCGTTTTCAAAAGATATTTTCGAATACAGTTTTGGGACTTGTCACAACTATTCTCTTATGAGATGTGTTCAATTTGTTAGATCGCGTTTGTCTATAATTTGTAACACCTCAAATATCTATAAGTGACCTTCTTTTATGGATGATAGAGATGTTATTACCAATACATTTGAATCTATCAAGCTAATAACCTTATACGATGGTTCATGATCAGGAAATGGGTCAAACACGGAAGAAAATATCCCCTGTACCTAGTCAATGATAGTGTTGGCGACGGTGTCGGCGACACGACAAAGTGTCACGGTCGCGGAGGCATGGTCGCAAGGATTTGCGAGCTCTCGGTACACAGGTCATGATTGTGACGGTGAGACAATTGTCACAACCGCCGTTCACTCTCGCGAGGGGTATCCAAGTCGTGTAAGACAAGGACGATTGTGACCACGGTAATATCGTATGACAGAGTCGCATGGCACTATCACGAACGGACTCTCAAGCTTTAAAACCTTCTTTTTAGCCACTCTTCATTTATTGCTTGGTGAACTCACCTCGGATGGTTTTGCTCTCCATCAAGATAGGTTGTTCTTCCCCAATTTCATCTCTTGAGCATTAATTTCACCTTATAAACCCTCTTTTGATCATTTAAATTTTCTCAATGCCTTTTTTTGAAGATATAGCGGCATCGAACAAACAAACGACTACCACAAACACATATTCACATGCACGCACGCCTCCCCGACGGTATCGATCATTTATACGGTTTATGACTACGTTTTAGCACTTCAATATTCTTGGATTTAGGATAAAATTGTTTGTTTTTACTAAGCATTAACCTAACATTTTTTTTATTAAAATGACATGTGTAAAGTGACTTGTAACTGTACTTGACGTACATTTGGTGATAGTAGATAGACTTGGCGTCTGTGAACTGATAGACATATTTTTGAAGGGAGAAAATGGCACACATCGATAATCTTGGTTCGCTAGTATAGATTAGTAGGTTGTTGAATTTATTTCTCTCATTTACTTATCATGTAAACACCGTACTATTCCCCAAGTTTTGAGTGATTTATTTATAGAATTTCGTATTTTTATTAAATATTGAAGTTTAAATTTACTTATATTTTTTTGGGTGTTACATGATTGTTGTATATGAATCGGTTCAAACTAAAAATTAGAAGTGTGCAAAAAGGAAAAGAAAGATCTAGTCTTAATAACTCAAATTGGTTCTTATACATTATGTCTAATCCTACAATCTGGAAAAAATACAACCTTATTAGAAAGGCCAATATTCACTTAAACAATTTCACGCATCTATGATATATATAACTTTCAGTAAATTGAAATTTAAATAAAGTTGTAATAACATTATTTTGTCCTAACCATCGGAGTTGTTGATAATACTAGGAGTGTTTTGCTTAACCTTCCCGGTCTTCACCAATATTAGACAAATGTATCTAGGTGATGCCAAAATGGCAAGTATGAAAAATTAGCAGAAATTTTTAAAAATCCATATTAAATATCTACAACAACGTGTAACCAACAGAAATTCAAGAAATCGTCAAAAAATAAACAAGATAAGGTTGTAAACAGAGAATATTGGTCCGCGTAAACAACAAATATATCTTGTTGTTTTGTTGGCACATGTTTGTCGATAACAACTTTTCGATAACCCGTTGCCAACCAATCCATGACCGAAACCAGTCCTCAACTCATCATAACCTAAAGCATGTCCCGACAAGTTACGAGTCCTATGTACTTTTTTACGTCTTCAAGACTCCAACGATGATCACCGATAAAGGCTGATATATTTTCGAAACATATACATGGAAAAGTAAATCATATGTGGGCCTTTTCTAGCTACTATATATGTTTTATCTTTACTGTATTAAACAAATTTATAAACATTTCAATGTTAAATGGTATAATTTTACCTTGTCAATGCATATTTCTAGAAAAAAATGGAAGTAGAATATGATAAGTTATCATATTCAACAAAGTCATAAAAACACGAGGTAAGATGTATATCAGAAACAACTTTGTTCGACAACTCAATACTTATTTTAACAATAAAATTTGAACATGCACACATCAACAAAAGTAACCAACCTCCTCATTGTAATCATTAAATCGAACAAGTTATGATCAATAATTCAGGGTGGTTTAAAAAAGTATTGAAAACACGGAACATGAAGTGAAATGAATATGAAAAAAAGGTCATATCAAGAATATAACCTTTAGTTACTCATTTGAACTTTTAATCTAAAACTGAAATAAACCCGAATCAAATATTTACATAAAAATTACTGATTAAATAAAGCTTTCAATATTCTAATTATATATTAGTTTCTAAGTTATTTTTTATTATTTTATCTATAACTTCATTTTATTCCCTGATATTTCTTTTATATTTTAAAACATTTTATATCATTTTACTTTAATTTATTCAAACAAATTAGGATAATTGATTTTAAATGATAATAAGTTATAGTTTTATTATTTGATTATGGCTTAAAAACGTTTTTTTAACGGTAGAAAATTATTGCTTTCTCTTTTTGCCTTTTGCTTTTGCTTTTACATACGAAGGACGGAGTGGCATTGATAAATGCGATGGCTTTTTCCTTTTTTTTGCCCCCACCTATTATTTATTTAATTTATCTGTAATTTAACTATAAATCTATGGTTATTTAAAATAAAAAAAATAAATTGGAACTTTCTGAATAATATTTTTACAAATAAGAAAAAAAGTTGAAAATTAAAATTAAGTACGATTATGTTTAATGCATGAATATAAAAATACATAAATCTTTGAATTTATATATTTGAAGATATTTGTAATTCAACAAATGCCTGTTAAGAATATAATTTTGAAAATAAGTAAAATTTTACATACATCATGTGAGTATTATATAAACTTTAAGTTATTGTAATAGATAATGGAGAATTATAAACGAACTCCTCCAACAAACCATCCGCAGCCATGTAGCCGATGGCATCGGTAGGTTTATTAGTCCGATCGGCTCCATCGGCAACACCGTCGTGGAGCCATCGGCTTGGTGCTTCTCGGCTTCCCCTTGCCGATTGCGTAGACGCACCCCCCCTCTCTTCTCTCTCTCTCTCTCTCTCTCTCTCTCTCTCTCTCTCTCTCTCTCTCTCTCTCTCTCTTTCTCTCTCTCTCTCTCTCTCTATAATTAGATAGTATTGGGTAAACCATTGTGGATGAATTGGGTTGGTTTGAGTAAGATAGTGGAAAGCTGATGTGGCGATCGAGTTGATTGGATTGAGAGTCTACAGGTAAGGATGGTCTGAGGGGGTATAGGTAGGTGATTTTTGTGTGTGCACAGGTGAAACCGAATGTAACAGGATCTACTTTTATGTTAGTAAAAAAAGACGTATAGAAGATTCAAATAACAACACTCATAGTAATTTGCAAATTATATGTTATTAAATGTCAGCTTTGAGCCTTTGACATAGTTTTATTTATATTAATTTTAGATTATAAATTTTCAGTTTTTTATGTTTCTCATTTGAATTTTTCACCAAAAGTAAATGTGAAAAATGGAATATAAATAATTGTTTGTGCATCTTTCTTGGATACCATTATAAACACGTGTAATTTGATTATTTGAATTATTATTATTAGTACAAATTGTAGAGATGGAAAAAGATAACGTTACTACAGTAATATTTTAAGGTTTATTATTTTAATCAGTTATTTAAGAATAAATGGTCAAAAAATGCCTTTTTAGAAAATTAAAAAATGTTTTAAGAAAGAAAATCAAGGGTTTAAGTTCAAGTTCAGATTTACAACAAAAGCATCTGTCGACCTGCAATTCTATGATTTAAGATTGATTACTTTATTTATGACACAATTTGAAGATATTTATGTTTTAAAAAATTAAATAAAAAATAAATTTATAAAATATTATAAGATTTTAAAATGAATATGTTTTTATTCGTTTGTCATATTGCAAAACATATGTTTTTTAAATATAAATTTCAATAGTTTTAAAACGTTAATCTAAATCTACAATTTTTAGATTAAAAAAACTATACCATTACATGCTTTTTAAAATAGGATCTTCAAAATAACAACTAGATTGAAGTTTGTTTTCTTTAAAGTAGATTGAGAAGAATAGTTAACATTAAAAAATAAGAAGAATTTGAATCACAGATTTCTTTTAATCTCAAATCCATATCATTAATTGCATTTCGTAGAGAAATAATCATTTAATATAGTGCATCTCGTTAAGAATATGTATCTAAGGCTATCAGACTATCAGTATCTCAACCTTCCCAACCTAACTGCCACATCAACTTTTTTCTAACCATCCCATTAACCCTCTGGAACCCTCTCTAATTAGTACCCCAATCCTCCCAACCTTCTCACACACAACACACACAAAAACAGCGGTGTGGGCAACCCGTTTAGGCTCCCAGCCCGCCGAGCTCCATGCTTGCGTACTGCAGCCCGCTCAGACGGGCTCAAGACCGCTGAGCCTAGGCATGCGGTACGCATAGCCTAAGGCTAGAGATCCCTTCTTACGTTCTCACAGAAACTTAACATTTCTTTTAAAATTCTTTAACTTAAATAGAATTATAGTAACTCGCCCTTATATAAAAAAAAATACTTTATAAATGATTGTTTAATGCTAATTTTCTAGTTCTCAACATCTAGGAAGATTGTACCTGCCACTTTTACACATTCCTAAACACTAGTTCGAATGACTCTAAGGTTAATAAAGGGGATGCACTACGTAATCTAAACCCGACAATTATTGGGAGTGGGCCAATGGTTGAGATGGCGCTTTCAGTCTTTTGATGCTCAATATCGTATTCAGATATCAAAGTTTATTCTTTTTTGGATTTGGTGTAACCTTAAATTTAAGTTGGCACATGTATGCGTCTTTGTAACATAACCATACACCATTTGATTTGGCATACACGTGAAGAAAACACATTGTAGTGTGTCGATGTTGAAATGAAAAGACAAAAGACGGTTTGATGGAATCAAGTAAAAGACGATTTCGGATTTCTTAACTAAACACGAAAAATATCAAATAAATACCAGAACATCTTATTTAATAAGACATAAGTGATAAAATCTTATTAAAAAATAACCCTAAAGTTTGGGTATACTTTATCTAGATTGTTTTGCTTTGTAAAAAGGCTAATATGATTTCTTTTTCTTTTTTTTTACGATGGTAAAATGCTTCAACATGAAACAAAATGTGTTTCTTATTTTGAGAGACTGTGAATCAACACCTTCATTTTTGAAAACCATGATTCAGTACATATCATTAGGAACCAGATTCGTGTATTGCAAAATACGAATGAAAACAAAACCAGTTCTACAAAATGATAAACCGAGTTTTGGAAAAAAAAAATTAACTAAAATGAATGTTTTCTTCTACAACTTATTTGATAAAGAATTGATTTCTTCTAAACATTGTTTTGCGAACATTAGCATTGGAACACATTATCAACCTATAAACAAATGTTGTTACCGTTGTTTTCACTCCTCACATGGATTATTTTGCATTTGACTTATGTTTTAGTTGAATCACATTGAAATTATTAAATAAATATTTAACTGTGTTGGAAATTTCTAACTTCTACTGGATGATGCCATTCATGGTTAAGATTATCTTCAATCAATAGTTGTTTTATAATTTATTTAAAATGAAAAATCAAAAGTAAAAGTTTTTAAAAAATATTGCATCAATATCTAATAGTTTTATTTTATTTTATTGTAGAGATTTTTACATCAAATAATATTAAAATATTCCCCTGATATAATAGAAAATTATTTCTTTCTATTAATTTTTATTTTCAAGGTTTATAATTGATTATTCCAAAAAATTATCATTTTTAGGGTTATCTTCATATTTGAAAAAAAAAAAATCATTATCTCTCTCTCTTACTTTCTCTATTTTGGAGAAAGGTTTGGAAAAGCTATTGGATAATAATCTAGGCTAAAAATCTTTATTTTCTTTGTTTTCTTTATTTTGTAGAAGCTGTTGGAGATGCTCTTAGGTTGCGTTTGACTAACTAGTTGATAACTAGTAGCTGATAGCTGGTAAGTTAGCTTATGAATAAATTATGTTTGACAAAAACTAGCATAATAACATGTAAAATGACCAAAAAGTGTATATTGGGGTATAATAATTAATATTAGTAAATGTATAATTGGAGAAAAAAAACTACAAAAATCTCACTTCAACTAGCGTTTTAATAAGCTAGCTTATGATCCATCCAAACATGCACTAGCTTTAACCTAGCTTATTTTTACCAAACGCAACCTATAGCATTGATGTTGGAGAAATTTTTACCTAAATGCTATTGAAAATGTTGTAGTACTAATCAACTTGTAGATAATTGTGTTTCTTTCTGCAATGTCAATTGTAGTTGTTGCAATTACATTGACTTTTCCAATTAAATCTGTGCTTGAAAGTGTTATCACTCTTCCGTTTGATTAGAAAGGTCAAAGGGTTGGAGGAGGGGTGATTTTGATGTTAAAAAACAAATTACTTACCGCAAATAGAGCCATTGCGACACCCATCAAAGGGGTCGTTCCCCACCCAGGAGCTACTTTACCATATTCCGAATTCAACGGTTTTAATAAATCCCCTACAGTAGTTCGTCTTGGACCAGATCTAGAACCGTTCTCAACAGTTTGTGTAGCCATAAATCCTATTGTATTCATTGAAATCTGTTGACTTTGTATACCATCTCATTGTAAATAAACGATCTTATCATAGATCCATTGTGGTCTTGAAATTCTATAATAATGGAAACAGCAACCTTAGTCGCCATCTTTATATCTGGTTTACTTGTAAGTTTTACTGGGTACGCCTTATATACCGCTTTTGGGCAACCTTCTCAACAACTAAGAGATCCATATAATTTTTATTAAAAAACGAGATTAGTAAGAACATCTCCAGATTACTTTGGACTTCTATAAAATAGATTACTTGGAATCGAAATCTTTAAAAAGATTTAAATACAACTCTATCAGCTATTCTAATTTCATAATTCTAATATCAATACATTATCAATATATTCTATAACTTTATCATCTCATAATATTTAAAAGAGTTTTTAATAAAAAATTATAAAGCATTCAATTTTATTGATGGAAATAAATCAAACAACTAAACTATATCTCTATTGAATTTTTAAAGGAATATCTAAAATTGAAGATAGTTTTTTCCCCTTTTTAATCATATATTTTTACATACACAAGTGTTAAAAGCAAAACAAAAGGAGACTCCAAAATCTCAACTTTAACATAAATATTAAAATTAGTATTAAGATATTTTTTTCACACTAGTTAAGGAATAAAATAAACAACAATAATATCTCAGTTGATCAAATGATGAGATAACCTGGAAAAGATATAAAGTTGGAAAAAGATATGTATTCCAGCTAATCCTTAGAAAAAATCACCAAGAAACAACTTTAAACAAATTAAAAAATCAATATCAAAAAAGAACATTTAGAAGACAAAGACAAAAGCATTCTGCATCAATCCACTTCTATATATTGTATAAAAATTTCAAACTTACTTCACTTTTCTTGGTCCAAAAGTCCAACAATGCACATAGTAAGTAAAGTAAAGCAATGAAATTGCAAACCCAAACAGACAAATCCCCAAAAAGAATCCCATGTAAAAAGATTCCTCAAATCCCCAAATATAAATATTTAAATATAAATCCATGAATAAAATAAAAAATTTAATAACTGTGCTTTTTTTTGCCCCACCAAAAATGAAAACCCAAGACCCCTTTTTTGCCCTTTCCTCTTTTTGCTTGTGGTTCAGTATTTGATGGATGGATGGATGATTGATTCAGCTAGCTCTTAATCATTCAGAGCTCACCTTGGTCTTGCTTCTGTACAGGACCTTCTTCTTCTTGGAGGTTTGGTTGTCAAAGGTTAGGACCACTTTGCCGGGCTCACCGCATTTGAAGGAACCGCAGATCACAGGCTCATCCGTCGTGGCTGCAATCTTTCTCGACTTTTGGATGATGACGGGTGTAACCCTCTTCGGCTGCGGGCACAAACTCGGCTCCGTATGTGATTTCGTAGCCCACCACTCTGGCCTCCCATACCAATGTGCAAGTCTGCAAATATTTAACAAAATTGTTAAATTCCCACATCAAGAAAAGCATAAATTAACATAATTTCATTTAAAAGACTGTTTTGACCTATGTCTATAAGCTCTAGCAAGATTCCCACATTAAACAAACACCATATTTGATCAAATATCATCAAAAAGATTAAGCTCAACAAATTCCCACATGAAAAAAGCCAAAACTTGATCAAAATTTAACAAAATTCCCATATCAAGAAAAGCATAATTTCATTCAAAGACTGTGTTGAGTTATTTCTACATTAAAAGAACACCATATTTGATCAAATATCATCAAAAAGATTCTTCTCATAAAATTCCCATATTGAAAAAGCCAAAATTTGATCAAAATTTTCAAAATCACTGTATCAAAAAGCCTGCATAATGTTGTAACAAAGTCCCCACATGAATAAAAACAACCATAATTATATCGAAATCAGATTTCGGTCTAAAGTATCTATCAGGTTCCCCCACACGAAAAAAGACCCGAATTCGATTTCAAAATCAATCAAAAGAAATATGTTCTATGTTATCAAATCAAGCCTGTACAAAATTTTCATTAGAAAAAAGCATAATTCCTTCAAAAACCTTTCAAAATTCTCAGAATTGATCATTTTCATAACGAAATCGGGAATTCCCAACATTAAAAACACCATAATTTGATTGAAACAAATCAAGATCTGTTCTTGAGTTACCGAATCAAGCCTGTATAAAAACTTTCAGCAAAATTCCCACATGAAAAAGATTCATAATTCGATCAAATTCACACATAAGATTGTATTTTGAGTTACGGTTTTTTTAAGTACCTCAGGAGCAGGGAACTCAATGGTGTGTTTGGTTGCAGGCTTGATGATCTCTTCAGTGACCGAATCACCGGAGGTGAATTCTTGTTCCCCTTCCCTGCTAAGCCCACCGTATTGAACCGGAACAAGCTCAGGTGCTATGTACCTAAAAAAATCCATCAAAATCAAAACAAATCAGAACTTATATTCATATCACAAAACATATCACAAAACATGGCTAAAATTGAACAATTGGAAAATCAGAATAATAATGGATTTAAGTAAAAAGGGTACTACTTACTTGAAGAGGGTTTCAGCAGTCTTTGAAGGACCAGCAAACACAAACTTGCTCTTGGTCCTTTGAGTGAAGAAAGGATTAATCATCTTATAGAAAGCAAGGTACCACCATGGAACATTGATAAACACCTTCAAAAACAAAAAAACAAACATAAAACCTCAAAACCATAACCAAAATTCATCCATCAAAACATCAAACACCTGGTGTGCACAAACAAAACAACTTTGATTCTATATATACAACATCAAAATCATATATATATATATATGTATATACCTGTTTGGCGACGAATTCAGGGTAATTGTCTTGGAGCAACTGAAGAGCTTGATTGGTGGCTTGACGAAGCTCCCTCTTAAAAGGTCCGGGGGAGTTCTTGAGATCGTTCACTTGAACGATCGTGCAGATTCCATCCGGACTGAAATCGAGCTTTCGGATGCTCTTCTCCAAAAACTGGATCCTCCACCGGAGGAATTTCGTTCGTTTCTCGTCATCGGAGAAGGTTTCGTGATACAACTCCTTGTTCTGGTATTCGCCGTAGGCGTTGTAGCAGACCGGATGGCCTTCTTTGTCAACTCCGTGCATGTACACAACCTTGTCTTGCTCGGTTCCGAGGTCTTCATCGAGCAACGACTCGATACCGAACTCTTTTCGCCACGCGACAACGCTTTTCAGCATCGCGAACGCCTCCTTCACCTTGAAGTCTCGCGCTCGGAGGAATTTTAGCAGGACGACGTCGCTTCGCTCGTCCGCTAGCAGCGGAATCCCCCAAATTGAAACTTCCTCCGGCGGAGGTGGAGGCGTTGCTGCAGTTTCTTCCACCGTTGGCGGCGGTTGTTGTTCAGTGACCGCTACGATTGTTTCCTGGATCGCTTCGATCTTCTTCGCTCCGTCTTCGTCCACGCACGAGGTCTCGGCTTTCTCGACCACCTCCGTCACTTCCTTCACCGGCTCCGGCTCTTCTGCAGCCGGTGCCGGTGGAGGAGTTGCGGTTTTCTCTTCTTCCTTGCACTCAACCGCCGGCTCCGCTGCAGGAGCCGGAGGTGGTTGAGTAGCCTCCGCCGGCTCCGACGGCTCTGCCGTCGGCGCCGGAACTTCTTCTTTGCACTCAACCGCCGGTTCAGCCGGCGGTTGAGCAGAATCATCCTTCACCGCATCAACGACCTCCTCGGTCGTCTTCTTCTCCTCCTCCTTAACCGGAGGAGGCGAAGGAGGAGCGGTGAACTCGTGCTTGTTAAGCGCCTCCTGGACGAGCTGTTTCAGTTCGTCCAGAGCCTTCTTCTGCGGATCCGGAAGCTCGCCCGCAACGTTCGATTCCTCCTTAAACGAAGCCGATTCGGAGATCTTCTCCTTCTCTTCCTCCACTTTCACTTCCTCCTCCGCCTCCGGCGGCCCGTCCTTCTCACAAACAACCGTCTCCGCCGCCTTCGCCGATTCAGCCTTCTCCGCCTCCGGAACAACCACGGCTACCTCAGCAGCCGCTGCCGGAGCCTCCGATGATGCCGCCGCAGCCTTCAACGTCTCTTCCGCCATCGATAAACAACAGCAAATTCAATATGAAATCTAAAAGGTTAGAAAAACTGAAACCGAAAGTTTGATGGTTTTTTTGAGAGTGGTGGTGGTGGAGAGTGAGGGTTTGGAGGTGTGGAAGAGGGGGGCTTTAAAATCAACGAGGAGGGCGGTTTGGGGTTTGAAACAGTCTGTAAAATTTTGTTTTTTTTTTTAAATTTAATAGTTTTTAATTTTCCAGCTCAGCAACAGTGTAAGAAACGTGGGACCCACCAATATATTTTTTTCCAACCGCTATATCACAACTCAGCAATGTACTACTGTATAACGAGACTCTCTCTATTTACGTGGTGGGAGCAATTATCGTGTGTGATTGATGGCCGCTACCCCACCGTAACTCCTGACCGTTGGATTGATGTGGGCCGGCAATTGGTTTTTATTTACTTGATTATTTCCATTTAAAACATCGAAACATTTTTTTTTTAATTGGTTTTTTTAATTTCGTTATTCGATATTAAAAGTGAGAGTGGACTGCGGTTTTAGACTTTTAGTCCCTGTGGTTTGTTCTTCTTCTGTTTTTAGTCCTTATAGAGATTTTGTTGTTAAAAAACTTTATGATATGTAAAATTGTTTGGTTTTGGTTCTTTCCGCTAACGATAGCTAAATTACATTTATTAAAATTGTGTTTGGCAAACTAGCTGATAAACTAGCTGTTGACTAATAAGCTATCTGATAATTGTTAAATAAATTATGTTTGACAAAAATTAGTTTATGAATGACAAAAAATGTATCTTAAGGTATAATAATTAATATTTGTTAGAGTATAATTGTAAAAAGTAAAAAACTACAAAAAGTTTTTGAAACGCTACTTCAACTTGCGTTTCAATAAGCTAACCTTATGGTTCATCCAAAAATGTATTAGTTTATAAGGTAGTGCTTATCAGTTATCTTATTTTTGCCAAACACAGCCTAAGTCTGTTATTTGTCTTGCTCATGAAGGTAAAGTAGTCATTTTATCTATCAAGTCTGAGATGATAACGACATTATTGAAATAGGTTTTTATCTAGGATCATGTTTTAAAGATAAATGACTATTTTATACTTCTGTGCAAGGCATAAGGGGTGATTAATGGATGAATTTTAACTTTCGTTAGTGGAAACTGGAAAGGATCAAAATCAAAAAAGTTTGCATACTATAGGGGGCTTTTTGAAAACAATTTTTGGAAGGCCCAAAATTACAATTTATGCTAAAAGTAATCATAATTAGTTTTGAGTAATATGACAGGATATATGTGCATGACTAAACTTTTTTATAACGAGTTTTAAGAATTAATTGATATCATTATTATTTGTAAGTAATAATCTTGTTTAAAATGCGAAGAAAAGTTTATTGTAATATTATTTTTGAAGTCAAGTAATAATTTTCAAAATTAATAAGAAAATGTGTTATTATTTATCAGAAAAGGAATTACAATAAACTAATCATGTTTTTTTAAACAAGTTTGATTTATATGATGATGAGTTGTATGATTTCCATATATAAGCTGTATTTAATGTTTACCCTTTAATTTATCAATATTTTTATAAACGTATTAAAATAGACATTTTGGTATCTATAATTATAATTTATATTTATTCAAACAATTAATTGTGGGTTTTTAATTAAACTTGTTTTTTTCGGTAATAATAACTCGTCTTGAACTTAACTAATATGTTAACAAGTAGCAACCATAGTTTTGAAATTAAACTTTATGTAAAAAGTAATAATTAGTGTAAATTAAATATGATAGTTGTTTTTAGTATTTTTTTTATATAAGATTACTAGTTTTGATCCCGTGTAATACACGGGATAATTTTTTCAATAAATTAAGTCATGTCAAAAATCTTATACTACAAATATGAATTGTTGTGCTATTGATCTTTTAACATCAATATTATTTTTTATCAAATACATTAATTATATTAAAAAAAAGTACAAACTTTATTTATTTTTAATTTAATTCAATTGATATCAAATTATCAACAACGAAAATATAACAAAGACATTTTATAGATCAAACTATAAACTATCTTTGACTTTAAAATGACATTAATATAGTTTCACATATAACAAAAGTGTACTTGGATTGAAATATAATAATGGATACGTTTAACAATAATTTGTTATAAAAATATTAATTAACTATTATATTAAAACTCAATGATTATCTTCATTATATTTAAAATGAAATATTTATTTTCTATTTGATGAAGTTTATCAATTAGTTACATGAATACAAATATAAATTATTATATAATGTGGAGAAGAAAACTTAGTTATGCTTCTACTAATGTAGATCAAAAAACTAAAAAAAAATAAATAATGAGGAAATCAAACTATATGATTTAGTACATCATAAGAAAACAATGAGACAAATTTTCTTACCATTCTTTAAATAATTGCAAACACAAATAATAAAAAAAAAATTATGCATGAATGTTTTTCGAAAAAATGGTTGACGAACTTACCTAAGACGTTTGCAAAAAGAGTAATGAAGGAACTTGAAAAATTAAAATGGAAAAGGTAAGGTTTATACGGTTTTTGTTGAATCTGCTTAGTATTTAAATATCAAATTTAGGAGAGAGATAGAGATATAGATGACTTCATACCAATAGATAGAGATAAAGTTTGTTATATTTAATAGATAATTTTGGATTAATTTTTAATAATTTTAAATTTTGAATCATGACACATATGCATATGATGTGGCAATGGTTCACCAGAACGCGACACGTGTCAATGAGTTACTCAGAGCGCGACACGTGTCAAACCAGTTGCTCTTTTATTATAGATAGATAGATAGATAGATGAATGAATAAAGAATGAGCACTCCTTCAATTTTGATAAATAGTTCATTTTTTCATTATTTTGAAAAATACTTTCGTTTTTAATTATATGAATTTGAGTATTATTCTATTTCCCCTATTTAAAAAGATATTAAAAGTTTAGTTATGTGACTCCACCACTCTCTACCTATCATCTCATCGCCCCCCATCAATTCCAATTGATTTTCAACAAGAATACATTGATTTTACATAAAATATTTATTTATTGCAAGGATAAGACTGAATTGGATTGAACTGAAATGGCATACGTTCTTATGAGGGGTTCAAGTTTGAAGTATAATTTCACTTTTAATCTTTATGAGGTGTTCAAGTTTGAAGTATGATTTTACTTTTAATCTTTAAGAGGTAATAAGTCTAAAATTTGAATTGGTTACGACTATTTGTTTTTATAAACCGACAACTTCTAAATATGTATAATTGTTTAATTTACCCCTTAAAAGTTCAACTTAATTGTCAATTGAAGTAAGGATCAATTATCGAAGGACGAGAAGAAATACAAAAGAAGGATGTTGACAAATTTGTGAGACAATAAAGTTTTATCATATCTCATAACGCACCGAAGTCCTAATTTAAGCAACTCAGAATTTTATTGAAAACCAAAAATACAGATCGATAGTCTTCGTGATTTGTGTTTTATGTAAATTTGGGATGTACCGAGGCTATAATTGACGTTGAAATTGCGATATAACCGACTCATTTGCATATTCTTATGAATTTTTTTTGGAGAAAAGGGTCGAAGATGAAAAGTGAAGAGGCTAAATAGATCCGTTAGTTTAATGTTGAGGGGTAAATTATGTAATTTAGAGATAATCCAGGCGTATGTCTCGAGCATATACGCAAATAATACTCTGTCTAAATGATTGAGTTGTTGCCATATTATATAATGAATATCGTCCCACCAAACTTTTCTAAATTCATACGATTTTATAAAAGATTTAATCATGGGTTGTCGAATCTTTCTTGTATTGTTTTTAAACCTAACTTAATTAATATTATAAATATAGCGATTTGTTTAAATGAGAAGTGTTAAAAAAAATACAACTAGAAAGTGATCTTATTCCTTCATTCGGTTAACATTTTTTGTTTGAACGGCAGTTAATTTACGCACACTTTTCGATACGAAATTGACGAGGTATCCAGGATCCATTCGGGCACCCGACTAATCCTCGGCGACCGTGGGCCGACCCGAAAGTCAACTCATGGTTAATGTATCGACACATGCTCACCCCATGAATCGAATCCGGGTAAACAGGGATGCCATCCATTCGGTTATTGGCGGGGTTTGATTGTGAATCATCGGATAATTACTCGCATGGGCTACGTAGAAGATAGTGGGTAGTTTCGTAAGTTTTAAAGTAGATGACAAACAAGTTCATATATCAATTTGTGATTGATATATAAATTAGATGTTCACATGTGAACCATAAAACTGTTTTGTGTGAATCAGTTAACTAGTACATATGTGGATCAGTTAAAAATTGTTAATATGTGAATCACGCATGTTCACATATAAATATATAATTCGTATAAAATTAGTTAATAACAATTAATATGTAAATTACACAAGTTCAAATATGAACATATTACATATAGTTCATATGTAATATGTTCATATATGAATTAGTTAAATATAATTAATATGTGAATTACATATAGTTTTATATATTTCTCAAATCCTAATTTACGGTTCTTGTTTATATTTTCAAACAAAATAAAACACCAAGCTTGTATTAGTTTCACAGTTCAGCTTGTGACCAATCGGTTTAGGTTGGCATGGTTTCGGTTACAATTGAATCTTGTAAGCTTATTCGACAATAAGACTTCGATCTTTGGTGATTATTTTTAAATGTTCCCAGTAGGAGTCGTGCAGGTGATTGGCGATTTTTTTCTGGTTGTCCTTTAGAGCCACTGAGATTAGTGAAAGTGTGCAGAAGCTAACTCAAATGTTCATGATTAGAGATAAGAAACTTAAATCAATGTAAATAATGATGAAAATCACACAAACTAATTTTATCATTGTCATGAAGAGTTAAGTTCCGGTGAGACCAAGCTTTTTTGGTGAGACCGGTGAGACCAACAAATTTTACTTCAAACTTCACATCAAAACATTTGTGAAGGTAAAAAAAATTGAACATTTATCGTTAAAACATACTAAAAAACACTATCGAAATTTTTTTTTCCAAAAAAGGTTAAAAAACGAAACCTTCACACCAGTTTTTTTTGTGAAGGTTCGCATTATATATGTAACCTTCACAGAACTGGAGCTGTGAAGGTTTCGTTTTTTAGGTTGTTTTCGATATTTTTTTGCATCGAAAGTGAATTTTAGGTCTGCGTATTCGAGTTTTATGTATATTCACGGTGTTTTTTTGTGAAGTTTCATACGTTAGGTATTGGACTCACGCGGTCTCACGATAACAGCTTGGTCTCACCTGATCCTAAGTCTTGTCATGAATATTTATACTTTTAAATACCCAAATTTATTAGATGTGATTTAATTAATTATTGGTCTCAACCTATTAACAAAAAGATTTGCGAGTTTTTGGTTAGGGTGGTCGGATTGTCTTTATGTTGGTATTCTCGGGTGTTTCGGTTAGGATGGTCGGATTGTCCTTATCTTGGTATTCTCGGGTGTTTCGGTTTGGGTAGTCATTAATTTTTCTTGTAATTTCTAGGATTTTGCTAGTTTTTTAATATATTATCGTAAAAGAAAACAAAAAGATTTGCATTTACAAATATCTATATCTTTAAATACTCGCATTTGGGTATTTAAAAATACAATAGAACTTTAACATATAATACCTATAACTAATTTGTTTTTAAAGTAAAATATCTATAAATAATTAAAACACCAAATTGGCAATTGGTACAGAAATAATAGTTTGTGTGTGTTTGTCATGAAATTGAAAATGAAGAGAACATAATCAATGGTTTGTTATTATTCTTAACTAATCATTAAAATTTCTTCAAAAAAAAATAAATAAAAACTAAATCATTAAATATGGTAATACTAGTACACACACATACATATAAGTGGGCTGTTAAAAAAACTGAAAAATCAAAGAACTGAACCGAATATATGATTTGAAACTAAGAAAACGATATCCAAGTAACCCGTGATCCAAAAAACTTGAAAAATAAGGGTACTAGCTAAGTCGCGATCGGGTGGTTTGTTACTATTCTTATCTAATCATTAAATATGGTAATACTACACAATACATACACACACATACACATACCTGGGGTGTTCAAAAAAACTGAAAAATCGAAAACTGAACCGAATCGTATGATCCGAAACTGAGAAAACTGATACCCGAGTAACCCGTGATCCGGAATCCCTGAAAATAAGGGTACCCGCTAAGTTGTAGGTCGAGTTATGTTATCAAAATTTACTACCCGTATTTAAAGAAAAGTATATTTATTAATATTTTATAATAAAAAATCATTAATCTTAGAAGAAAAATCACCATCACATACCGTGTTTTCTTCGTTCACTCCCATTGTCATTGGTTTGTCAGTGAGCCTCAATCTAGATCGTTTTTGCACACCCGTATCAACGACAATCCTCTATACTCTTATTTTTATTTTCTAATATCTTTTAGTGTTAATTGTTTTAGTTTGTCAAAAAATAACTTCATTTCTAGTGTATATATTTTGTATACATCAAAACACTCGACAAAATGCGGATACCCGTAAACCAAACTATGAGTACTCACTCCTTTTCGGTTTAGTTCGGTACGTCTATCCGTAACAGAAAATGAAAATGTTCTCGTATATATAGTACCAAAGATAACAACTTTATAATAATGGCCTCTCTATTTAAATATTAATTTTAAAATGACTAGATATATTAAAACTTACTTTGGGAGATTTATCTACCAGTAATTGTCCAATTAATATATACATGTTCATAAAATATGGTAGAGGTTTGATATATTTGAACTGTTTATTCTTTGACTTTGTATTTTTTATTCGATTGTTTTTTTAATAATTATCTGTAAAAAAATATTAGTCTTAATATTAATGCAACGCATCGCATATCCTAAATCAAGATTATTGTTCTAAATCATAGAATTTTTTTCAAAAAAATTACCCCTTAAATACTATTTTAAAACCATGTTCTTAAATACGTATTAAATAAAAAAAATATGAGTATAAAAATATGACTAATAAGATAGTTGATGATCGATAAGATAGCTAATAACTAATAAACCAAGTGATGAATTGATAAAAACTAGTTGATAATATAGGTTATGACTATAAAATAACAAAAAGATACATGTTTAAAAATTGATAGTGTAAAACTTAGCAGAAATAGATTTGGAATAAAAAAAATAATAAGTTTCATTAGTCACCAAAACGCTAGTAAAAGTAGTTTTTCAAAAAGCTAATTTATGTTTCATTCAAACATGTCCTAACTTATAAGCTAAGTCAAAGAGCTTGTAGCTCAACGTCATTTGGTATGGATTTACGTGGTGTCTTCCTTCGTTGTGGTTATGGGCTCGAGTCTTGTTATGGACACTGGTATAAATTTAGAAGTAGGTTTTGTAGGTGTATATGTTTACCGTTCACAAAGAAAAAAACTTGTAAGCTAACTTATTTTTACCAAATAATCTTATAGACACGTTGTTAGAACAATTCCAATAGTATTGCAAACATAGAAAAAACTGGGGGTTTTTTTTTTCTTTTGAAATGCTCCAATAACATACATAGCTAAACCATCTGCCAAAATAGAAAACTTTCAATTTTTCTTTAAATATAGAGATTTTTTTTAAAAAAATTGAGGAGAAAGAAATATTATTTTAATCTTTTCCTATGTTTAAAAGCTTTTAAAAAATTTATTGAAATAATAAATATAATGTATATTTTAATAATACAAGTGATGGTAAACTCTTAATAATAAAAAAGCCGTTAAAGATAAAAAAAAGATGATTTTAGAAATTTTAATCTTTCTTTATTTATTATAGAAAAATTATAACAATTTTTTTAAAAAATGCTCTTGTTAATTTATATATAATAAAAGAGTAACTGACTGACACGTGTCGCGCTCTGGTGAGCCGAATTTATATTTTTCCCGCCAAAACATGAACCTAGACACTTTTTTATTTTAGATTCATTTTGCTTACTTGTCACTATTATATCATATGCATATGTGTCATGTGTCATATGTTGACACATGACACTTATTCAAAATTTAAAATTATTAAACTTTATTCTATTAAATATTAACTAATTCGAAATTCAAAATTATTAAAATTTATCAAAGTTTAAAATTATTAAACTTTATCCTATTAAATATTAAACTCCAACCTATTAATTCAATTATTTTATATTCAAAATTTATTAAAAAATAAACTTCATTCTATTAATTCACATATATATAATAAAAAATAATAAATGATAACTTTATATCACATTTATATATAATAAAAGAGTAACTGGTTGATACGTGTCACGCTCTGGTGAGCCGAATTTCTATTTTTTCCCGCCAAACATGAATCTATACACTTTTTTGTCTACATTCATGTATGCCTATGTGTCACTTTTTGCCATGTAATGCATACGTGTCATGTGTCATGCATTGACACATGTCACTAATTCAAATTTTAAAATTATTAAACTTTATCTCTATTAATTCAAATATTAATATATTTTATCTTTATCTCTTTTTCTATAAATCTATTTTATTTTTATCTCTTTTTTCTATAACAACAATAAATTATAATATTATAATTTAATAAATATCTATATCATTTTAATAAATGAATTAATTTAAATATTAAACTAAATAAATATATATCATTTTAATAAATCATTTTTAATACTATATGTTAAATCACAAATATATATACATATATAAAATAAAAATAAAAAATGATTATTTTATATATATTATACCTACTAAGTTTTTTTTTTTTAATAATTCATATACAAATTTTATTCAAATTTTGAAAATTAAACTATTCTATCTTTATTAGTTAATTTAAATATTAGACCATTTTATCTTTATATTTCTCTAATATAAGAATCTTTAACAACCATAGAGATATGAAATTATCCTCATATTTTAACTCCCTAATATAAGAATCTTTAACAACCATAGAGATATGAAATTATCCTCATATTTTCACTCAGCAGTAAATTGTTTCTCATTATTTATTCATTGTTTAATTCATATTTATAAATCTTGATGTTATTATTTTTGTTCTCTTTCTCAAATTTGATTTTTTGAGGTCTACATTTTAGTACGTTTCATTTCCCTCCTTTATCATATTAAAATACAGAATCATAGATTATAGTAACTAATTTCAATTAAGCAAATCGTATATGTAATATTACTTTTCTGGTATGATTTTTTTTTAAAACTACCCGTGTATTACACGGGATCAAATCTAGTAATAATATATATAACATCAACATCAATAGAGATGCAAATAACAATTATCATAATTGTAGGGACTAGGGAGATTAAAGAGATAATTATCTATTATCTTTATTTTAAAATTTTTATATTTATGCTATTAAAATGGTTTTTAAATATAATAAACACTAAAATATATAAATTAGTAGATTAATAATATATAAATAAAATTATACTTTATAAATTTAGAAGTATGAAAAATAAGAATTTTGTAGGCACCTTTGTTCTGGATTTATTTATTTGAGGTTTTCGTTTTATTAAACTATCGAACTAATTCAAATTTTAAAAATATTAAACTATTCTATCTCTATTAATTCAAATATTAAACTATTTTATTTCTATCTCCCTCTACTATAAGAATCTCTATTTGAGAAATCTGACATTCACCTCATATTTTTAATTTGCCAATGGTGAATTGTTTCTCAAATGTTGGGCTAATTATGTGTTCATTGTTTACTTTGTTTCTCAAATGTTTGGCTGATTATGTGTTCATTGTTTACTTTGTTTCTCCAATGTTGGGTTGATTATGTGTTTATTGTTTACTCCATAAATGTTGATTATTTTTTTTTTCACTTTTTTCAAATTGGATTTTTTGAGGCTTTGGAATAAGTGATTAAGTTTGTTCATTTCTCTTGCAAAGGTATGATTTGGATGATTCTATCAATTTGTTACTTTTTTTGTTTTTTTTATGGAGCATAGTTTATTTTTCTGAATTGTTGATGCTAAGTTATCGTTTATTTTTAACATGTCTAAAGTCTTATTTCACCTATTATGAAGTATGAATCTAAATTTGCAATATAAGTTTTCTGACAAAAAAATTACCCATGCATTAAATTGGTTAAAATCTAGTTTATAATATAAAACTAGATATTGTAATTACTTTAAAAATAAATTGGTAATTTAGCTAAAACGACAGCCTGTCATACATTCCTTTTGAATGTTCCACGACGTCGATATCTATTCGTCAAAATCTTCCGTAATATCTGCCGGCTTCTTGTAATCTCAATATTACACTTTGACCCCTAAAAGTTTCAATAACTTGGTATATAACCCCTTTAGTTTGATATAATTCTAGAAATATCAAAAAAAAAAAAAAAATCCGACTTAAAAGGTAATGATTTCATTGACGATAAGAACCATAGATCCTACACTTATTAAAGTCACATCGAGTAAATGAGACAAGCCGTTTTTTTTTATAATTTTAGGCCTTGAGCAAAATATAAAAAGGGCTCTTAATACAAATCGTTTATGTATTTTTTTATCATCGTAAATAACATTAAATTCAATAAATAATAGTTCATATAAAGTTGTTGTTATGAGTATTTGTAGAGGCAAAATCAATCGACAACTATTATATTGAATGTTATCTACCATATTATTTTTACATAGCCTCAAACTTCCTATAATACGACTTTAATATATAGATTCACATCAATTATGAACATAATGTTAACTATTTTGAGTAACCTCTATGTAAATTAAAACACAACCGTTAGGTTTTCATCTCAGCTTATGTTAGTGTTTTTTATTTTTCATCACTATTTTGATATTTTAGAGTTAAAAACATTTTTTTTGAAACCAACGATCTTAGAATCAAAAGTCCATGTTGGTCATAGTTTGAGATTGTGTTTTTCTCTTTGAGATAAAAGAATACTTAAAAATTAAAATTCATGCAATCAATATTAAGTAAAGAGTCCATAATGTATGAAATAGTAGTTTTGAAATTCTAAATATAAATATAAGTTGGTACTTTTTCAAAAGATAGGAATTTACTTAGTTAATAACAAACTGGAAATCTATTATGCAATTCATACAAATGAAATAATTTAAAAGGTTAATGACAAATGAAAGATGGAGAACATGACAAGGTTTCAAGGCATGCAATTTTAGATTGTACTAGATAAAAACCTGGAGAGAATATAAACAACCATATAAAACTGACAATCAATTAACTTTTTAGTTTATAAAAATTTTATTTTTTAATGTAATTAACTAATAAATGTTTGAGCCCTTAATATAATATGAAATTCTTTTAGGGTCTTGTTAGATACCAAACTTAAATTTTAAAAGAAGGCTTGGATTAATACCAAACCGTATGCCTATATGATGTCGCCAAATCTGGCATTGTCTTTTTCATGTTGCTTCATATTGTTTCTAAAAACATGGGAGCCGGTTTCAAAGATGACAATACAAAAATATCCGAAATTATACATTAATATTTTAATAGTTTACTATACATTGCCCACTAAATAATACAAAAATGTAATATACTAATATTTCAACTTGAAACATCCATATTAACATGACAATGTGATAACTAAAACAATGGTTTTTAGAATAACGTCACAAACAAAGTTTCTATGATCAAGCAAAAACACTATTAACTTAGTTTGGATACAGCTGCTACAAATCCAATTTTTTTCCATTTATAACAACCATCACATAAAAAAACTAAAATAAGTTAATTTACCAAATACATTATAAAACATTGAGAAGTAACCCCATATTTAATGATTTACATTTATGATTTTTGTATTCCATAACCGTTAACCATTAAAACTTAAATTAATTTTTTGATGTGTTATTATAGTCTTACTTTATTGCCAATATATATATATATATATATATATATATATATATATAAAGCCGAATCATGGCAATGCCACGTGGCATTTTCTCCTTTTTTTTAATTTTTTAATTTTTAATTTAATGTTAATCAATACTAAAACTTATTTTACAATAAACTCAAAACTCTTCATCTTACTAACGTTATTGAGGTCATTATTAAGACATAAGTATTTTAATTTTTTATTTTTTTATTGAGGTTAAGACATAAGTATTTCAATTTATTTTTATTCTATTCTATAAACCTTTCATTTTTCATCTTAAAATTTTGCATTTTTCTAAATAAAATGTTGCATCAAAGGAGTATATTTATCATTTTCTATATTATTTTGATTATTTTGTTAATCTAATAGTTTTTATTAAATAAAACTTTATTTTTTCCCATAACCCAAAGTTTATTAAATAATATCAATAAAATTTTTTTACTAAAAAGTCTAAGATTACTTAGGTGACACAATGAGAATGCTTCATTCATATTTTTTTTCTTTTTCTCATAATTTTGAAATTTTTAAGATATATTTTTTTTCACTAAATAAGTTTATCTTTTCATTTAACCAATCAACATTAAATTATTTTTAAATAAAATAAATACATCTACAAAAATAATTGTTATTCACCTAGGTGGCACCTCCTAAAGCTAAAAAACATATTTATCTTTTTTTTCTCATTCATTCTCTCTTTTTTTCATTTTTTTAAATCAAACACTAATTTAATTTCAAGCACTAATTATTCATCAATATTAATTAATTGCTATTTATGTTTGTATTTAAAACCATCTATTCATTTTCTCTACCTACTTTTCACCTTCTAATCATCTCACACTATAAATATCACCAATTCACAATGTTCTTTCTTCATGGTTATCATTTTATCATTTTTCAAGAAAAGATTGGAAAAACTAATTCAAGTATGCATCTTTTTTACCTTTTGTTGTAATTATAACGTTTTTTTTGTTTATTATGTCTCTAATATTTTTCTTCTTTGTTTTTTTATGATGGATTGAGGTATTGTTTCAAGAAAACTTTGGAAAATTTAATTTAGGTATGCATCTTTTTTACCTTTTGTTGAGATTATAAAGTTTTTTTGTATTGTTTATTATGTCTCTAATATTTTTTTTTCTTATGTTCGACTACATTTTGCTTATAATATTATAGTTTCTTAAAATAATTGTTTATTGATTACGACAATCAAATTTTGAGTATGCTTTATATGACCTATTCAGTAGATGAGTTATTTGTGTTTTCCTCAATTTTTTAAGAATACATATTAATATATTTTTTATCTATTATATATACATATATATATATATATATCTGTATATATATATTGAGAGGAACAACCACATCCAATAATGTGTACTATAGTGTATTAAAAACTTATGCACCTCTAAAAGAAAGATATATAAGAGTGAGTTTTTTTTTTTTTTTTTTTTTTTTTTTTTTTGTAATTTCATTTATGGGTTTAACCTGACTATTTATTTGCTCATTCCTCCAAAACCTTCTTAAAAGAGGGTACTTGAGGAATAGACATGGAAGAGGTAAAATTGAGTTGTTTCCTATACATAGAATTGTTTGAGTTTTTTATCAAATATTTTTTTATCAAATATTGGCTTAATTATTTGAGTTTTTTATACATAGAAATGTTTCCTGTTATGTGGTTAAAAAAGTTGTAGAATTACTAAAATTGAGTTGTTGTTGTTGTTGTTGTTGTTGTTGTCATACTAAGGTAGCTATCGTTATTTATGATTATAGTGTCTTCGTATATTTTATCTTTCGTGAACATGCGAAAAATTAAACCAATCCAAATTACAAAGTCAAAGCCGAAACCTTTGCTAGATAATAAATGGTATATGATGTTAATTTTAATTACTTTTTTATATCATATTTATATATAACCATCTAATTTCATGACTTTTGTTCTGTCTATTATTTGAAGGGAGGAAAGTTGATATTGATTGGATTGGATTGAGAAAAATGAGAATGTTAGTTATTAAAAAAATACGACACTATAGCAGTTCTGTATGCATCTTAAACATTTGGGTTGGATAGGAAGTTTTATTTATTTAAAGAAATATTTCATGCAATTTTTAAACATTTTAGTTTTTTCGTTTTATATAAACCAATATTATATGAAAACATTTCGATTTTGTAACAATGGTTTTGAGCAAATGCAACGAACGACGATTACAATCTACATATTATTAAAAAGTTAGTTGCGCTACCGCGCAACGCGCGGTTCTGACACTAGTGATACATAATGGTAGAACAAAACAAATCACAATGGTAGAACATTGTCAAGGGCTGTAAATTCTTTCCCTACTATTCGACAAATTCAATGTGGCGCACGCCACTTCGTAAATCCATGTGACTGTACATAGTGCATAAGTCTTTTTTAGGTTCTCGTTTCTAATTGTTCAGCGATATAAATCCAAATACCTAAACTATAATTCAAATCCTCTCATATTATTTATATATAAACACACCTAACATGTATATCTACTTATATACACCCTAACATCCATTAGAACGATAAATCATACATCAACTTGCCAACCTCTTTTTTGTTTTCCAACAACAATGCATACAATCATTCTTGAACAAATCAAAGACCTTTTGGTCTCGATAGCAACCCGTTAACATACTACTCATTCTCCATATGCTAATAGACTTTCATACAAACTGAAGAATTTATGAAAAAAACATGCTTGATTTCGTTGCCTAAACAATTGTTCAACCACACTCCTTTTGGGGTTTTCTATTTCAATACTACCCGAACTTACGACCTTGTTCCTGACTTTTCTCTATGGCAAGAGAGGCTCAAAGTACTATTATTAGTTTTCTATTGATCAACACAACAAATTATGGCTACCTTCCTCAACCATTATTGCTTATTAGAACACTTTATTTCCACAATTCTGATTTAAATAGTTGCATTAGCCCTTGAATTATACAGCTTTCAATAATCCAAGTTTAACCCCTTATTTGGCTTGGTTTGTTCATTTAGGTCCGAAATAAGGATATTACACCCCAATTGGTATTTGTTAGGAGTGCATTTAAATATCCCTATTTTCTTCATGTATTGATTTATTTAATATCAACATCGTTAAGAGATTACATCAAAAGACATGATATGATGATAATACGTGTGAAAGGTATACATGGCAAGACAAACAAACAATTAGAAGTACTACATGCTCAATTGGTTATGCCTACTAAAAGAACGAGATTCGTTACAATGAACAATATACATCATTTTGTTTGCACCTCCTAAAAAAGAACATGACATGACACCGCAAGGAATTTTCTTTTTCATATTAAAAATGTCCAGGATAAGATGATTGGATGTAAATAGCAAATAAGTGGTCACTTATCTAAACCATCAATTTCCAACAACTATTTAGAAATCATACACAACAATTACTTCTTAATGATTGATCGAACAATCCATCAAACTCGTTAAACTGTTTTGAAAAAAAACAAACAAACATACATCTGTACACATTTTTTTGGTTAATGGTGGGTGTGTGAGCCAGCTTACGTGCAACTCGACTAATCTTTAGGAGCCTTTGCAAACAGGTAGGAAAATCACTAGTGACCTTGTAGAATTCAAACGATTGAGAAACCCCAAAGGTGTAAGCCTTATTGCAATTGAGCTAACCTTACAATATTTGCATTTATACGCTTAACTGCTTGATATTTGATGTTATACACACACATGTTATACACAACCACACATGTTACTCCAAGCCGATATGTTTTCTATTTGAAAATTTAAACCTAAACTTGATGATTCATACCGTTAATACTCATTGATCCAAGATATGAGTGTTTTATTTCTCAAACATTAAACATGTAATTGATATTGTGAATATTATTTAAAATAATGTATATCGTTGGATCTTATAATTCTAACAAATAATCGGCTTCTCAAATGATTACCACCCTAGGATTGGATTCCTGTGAGAAATTGAGTCACCGTGAAAAGTGGTTATCAATCGTTGGATACATATTAGGATGAGATATACCGACCAATCTCGTATGAAACACGATTCATGAATGGACTTGAGATTAAAAGTGATCAAAGGATTCAAATCCACTTCTTACGTTTATCATATTAACTCAACCTCTCAATTCTTTGTCTATCATCCCATTTACACACACACACACACACACACACATATATATATATATAGAGAGAGAGAGAGAGAGAGAGAGACATAGATCATATAGATGTATAAGGTATTGAATGCAAATTGAAAATATCAACACATGCCTAGATGTCAATATCATGATTTGGGGTTGTAACAAGATGATGGTGGACCTTGTTAATTTGATTGGAAAAAAGCAAAGGAAAGTGAAAAGAGATGGTAGCCTTGTATTTCCTTCATGTCCCTTTCTTTAATTAAATTGGGATTATCTAAAACCCTAAATGCGTGTTCAACTTGACAACATTTTAGCTATATTTATTATTAGTAAATCTAAAATCTTTTATTTTAAGCTTGTTCATGTCGTCATATCTATCCATATGTGTGTCATCAATTATATAATATCATTATGTTTTTAAACCAAGTAATACCAGACTTAAATAATGTAAATTCATATCTATATCTATATCTAGACTCAGGATCATGTGACACCAAGCTGTTACCGTGAGATCGCGTGAGACCAGGGCCGGCCCTGGGGCCGTGCAGCCCGTGCGACCGCACAGGGCATCAAAGCCCAAGGGGCATCAAAGTTCTATATAATGCTATTAGTATAGGTAATTAGTTTTAATAATTTATGAGTTGGGCTGTATACAATTCCAAGTATGGTACTATATTATATTATTAATTTAGTTGATTTTAACTTAGTGGAATTCTTCATTATTCCATCTACGTTACTTGCTTTTCCATCAATTAAAGGATTTGAGAAATTGGTAGATAGCATATATGCATCACAACATCCATTAACTTGCTATGCAGCCAATGCTTAGGAATTTAGGATTTAGTTATTTGTTGTTTTTTGCACCATTGCACTCACTATTTTTTATATCAATTTCAATGACCTTACTATTTTTATTAGACATGTATAGACTTGCTTAGTTGCAGTTTTTTATTTATCTATAACTTTAATCTAATTATTTACCATTTTAGTTAAAACAAATTATAGTTTTTCTTGAAAATAATCAAGTTATTAATGACTGGACGAAACCAAGAAATATTTTATCCTTTATGCATGCAGACATCGTTTTAGGTGACTTATATTTATATTTTGAAATTTGGGGTTTTGGTTCTTATGTCCCCTTTGTACTATTTGTTTAGTTAATAAAAATCAGCGTAGGGGGATGAGCCACGTAGCTTGGCTAGGTTCCAAACCCTTTAAAAAATCATATCGTACATCATTTCGTTTGTTTAAATAGGGGCATAGTTTTGCATTTTCGCACAGGGCATCCAAAACTCTAGAAACGGCCTTGCGTGAGACCAATACCTAACGTATGAAATTTCACAAAAAAACACCGTGAATGTACATAAAACTCGAATACGTAGACCTAAAAATCACTTTCGATGCAAAAAAATATCGAAAACAAGCTAAAAAACGAAACCTTCACAGCTCAAGTTCTGTGAAAGATACATATATATATATATATATAATGCGAACCTTCACAAAAAATGTTGTGAAGGTTTCGTTTTTTAACCTTTTTTTGGAATTTTATTTTTCGATAGTGTTTTTTAATATGTTTTAGCGATGAATGTTCAATTTTTTTTTTACATTCACAAATGTTTTGATATGAAGTTTCAAGTAAAATATGTTGGTCTCACCGGTCTCACAAAAAAGGCTTGGTCTCACCAGAACTTAACTCTCTATATCTATAGAGAGAGAGAGAGAGAGAGAGAGAGAGAGAGAGAGAGAGAGAGAGAAAGAGGAAAATTCAAACATAAACTCATCTTTTATTATGAATGTGAGGACCAACAAAATTACACCACTTGACAATCTGAATAGATACATAAGCTTTATTCAGTATGAATATCATGCAGACTGAATGAAGTTTTATTCAGTAACTTATTCAGTCTGAATAAAACATGAATATTCAAACTAAATATTATCACCTACCGTGATACTAGTGGTCCTTACATACACAATGAAATATAAGTTCTTATTTGAACAATGCCATATATGTATATATATACACATACTAAACATATGTTAATCATTTTCTTATGCAACTCTTTTAATTTTCTTATTTATAGATAAAAAAGGGATTGTTTGAAGGGATGGGTTTATTATGCAATTTGAGGGGAGGAAAATTAAAAGTATTTCTTAGATTAACTTCTTGTTTATACTTTTATTTTTAACTTTTTATCATAAGATTCTTATGTAATAATTTCTGTCTGGACATTTATCAACCAAAAGAAGTACATTGAAATCAACCATTTTGTTAAATCGATTAAAAACGGAAAATTGGCCAATAAAGCCAAAATAAAATATGATTTTCATTTCCTAGCCATTCCTCTCTCGAAATTACGAAAATAGCTATCAGCTCCGTAATTTAGGACCGTAATTACGGAGCTGGACTAATTTTGTAAAAGAAATTGAAGATCAAAAGTTGGGTCCATAAGTGGCTCCTCAATTACAGTCCTGACTCCTCAATTACGGGCCCGACTCCTCAATTAAGGAGCCACATTCGTAATTGAGGAGTCAGGACTGTAATTGAGGAGCCAGGACCGTAATTGAGGAGCCACATCCGTAATTGAGGAGCCAGGACGGTAATTGAGGAGCTACGTCCGTAATTATGGTCCTAAATTGCGGAGTTGATGGCTATTTTCGCAATTTCGGGAAATGAATGGCTTAGGAGGTGAAATCACTTTGTATTTTAGCTCTTTTGGCCAATTTCCCATTAAAATACCTAAAAAGTCTTTAGAAATCAATAAAAAAAAAGCTTAAAAAAATCCCTTAAAATCAATTAGAAAAACTTTAAAAATATCTTAAAATGATAGAATTAAATTAATAATGATTGGACAATTTTAAGAACCTTTAAAGTCTTAATGATAATCTCATGTTATATCAGCACTTCTTTGTTGGTTTTTATATTAAGCTTTGCTTGCTGTTAAAAAGAACTTTAAGAAACTTTAATCTACCTTAAAATCGTATAAGTTAAAAAAAAAAATCCGAATCCAATTCTTATTGTTTGGTTAATTGACCCAAGATCACATGGGATAACCAAAAGAGAAAATTGGGATCATCTATCACCTTTAAGTTTCTTAATTAGTGAAAGTGATGTAAAACCAATGATCCATCAATTTCTATGCCCCATTCAAATTGCAAGAATCAAATTTGGACAACAATGTTAATTCTATATTTGTAATAATCGAAATTAATTTTATTTAAAAATATAAGGTTTGTCGTTTAACTAACGTAATTTAATTAATAAAGCTTTTGTTAATAGTGTTTTTTGGTAGTGTTTGGTATGCATATATAATTGGACAGGAAATGACATAATAGAATTGGACAATACTGGACAAGACAATGGAGTAGGACATGATTGGACGAGACGGGACATGATTGGACAGAACAATTATCTGTTTGATTTTGGTACGCCTAGGACTGAACAAAACTAGACAAGTTCCCCAAGAGAATTATTTGATGATTTTATAATCACATAATAGTTATAATTAACACATAAAGTAGACTATATAATTTATTAAAAATTTTACACAATTTTCATAAGCATAAACAAACAAACACACACACACAAGATTTGATGTAATTGATGTTGGTGGTGGCTGACGGTAATAGTAGTAGTGACGATGGTGGTGGTGGTCGTTAGTTGTGGAGAATGTGAAGATGGTGGATAACGGTGGTGATGGACAGTTGTAGAGGTGGTGGTAGATAATCGATGATCGTTGTAATGGTGGTGGAGGAGGTTGTTGTAGTGAAAGAGGCGGTGAAGGTGATCGATAATGGTTGCTAGTGGTTGTGGCGACCGCGATTAGTGGTTGTAAACACCAAAACAAATATATATATATATATAAGAAAAGTTTTTGCTGATGTCATGATTATGAAATTGAGCCATTTGATTGGTCAATTAAAAAAGAATCATGATGATGTCATCAGTTATTCTTATTATTTTAATACCATAATTATCTTTATAATTTACATTTTTTATCCTTAGAATTATTTGATTAAATTACTTTTTATCCATTAGTTTCTCATCTTTCACTTTACATCCTTATCATTTTAAGATAATAATATATATTAATTAAAATGTATTAAAATTTTTGTTTTTTCTTTTTAATAAATTATACAATTATAATCGTCTCGACAATACCTTCAAAATGAGTTTAATATTGAATATTTTTTTAATTTAACTACATTATTAAAATTAGATATAAATTAATTTGTTTAGATTTTATTACAATTCTATTCTTGATATTCTTGAAGTTTAAAGATTTTATCTTTTTAACCTAAGTATTTTTATAGATTATTTATAAGTAATTAAAATTTATTTTATTTAAAACTCCATTGTTGATATTCTTGAAATTTAAAGATTATATCTTTTTAATCTAACTATTTTTATAGATTATTTATAAGTAATTAATTTTTATTTAAAATTCTACAGATAAAAAACACTACATATTTTATTTTTGAATATCTCCAGTTATAAAAATAGATATAAATTAATTTGTTTAGATTTTATTACAATTCTATTCTTCATATTCTTGAAACTTAAAGATTTCATCTTTTTAACCTAATTATTTTTATATATTATTTATAAGTAATGAAATATTATTTTATTTAAAACTCAATTCCTAATATTCTTGAAATTTAAAGATTCCATCTTTTTAATCTAACTATTTTTGTAGATTATTTATAAATAATTATATTTTATTTTATTTAAAATCCTACAAATCAAAACACTACACATATTTTATTTCTGAATCCCTCCAGTTTTAAAATCATTCACGAAGTTCAAATCTTTTGACAAAAGAATAATAAATTTTCAATTTTTAAAAATTTAACAGCTATCTATTGTAATAAGCAATTATAATGGCAATTGTCGTATAACGTATAATTTATATAAGTATTTAAATGGTAATGACAATTGTCATGTAAATGTCTATTCTTATTAAAAATTAAAATAACATGTTTCAAATGCCCGTATAATATACGGGTCATTAACTAGTATCATATTGAAGTTATATATATATATATATATCAAACGAGTGTTAATTAATATAATATTTGTTTTTGTGTCATTTCTGTCCCATGTTGTTCCCTATTTTGGTGGAACAAAAAAAACCATTTTTTGTCCCATGTTGTCTCAGTTCCTCTCTCTATCCAATGTCGCACCAAACGTGAGACAACAAATTTTTGTTATGTTCCATGCTACGCCATCAAACATGGGATAATGAGTTTTGTTTCGTCGTGTTCTATCCACGTACCAAAAGCAACCTTTTTTAACAAAAGAAAACCAATTTTGCTGTATGAGAATAGACTTATCAAAATGCAACCGGTTTTTATTATCACAACATAAAAGTAAATCTATTTAAAGAACGATATTGAAAAAATCAAATACATAAAAATAGTAATATTTTAAAGTTCATCATCCAAAATTTTAACTAATATAAAAACATTCATGATCATCAAGATTAATCATGTTTGAAATTTATCCTCATAAATAATAATCAGAATTTTAATACGCATGAATATTGTAACTAATAATATTTTAAAATTTATCATCACGTAAAAATAGTTAATAAAAAAACGACATTCCACCAAAGTAATTAAACTAATCACATGTCAACATTAATTGTCAAAAAAGAATTCTCATTTTAAAAAATTATCACCACAAAAAAACATATAAAAGGCATTAAAATTTATGCATATTTATGTTTTTATTATTATGTAAATGTAAGGGTTTGGAAAAGTTTAAACAATGTCAACATTGCTGAATTAACACGTCGACTCGATATTCTCTATTAAGTATTACGATGGTGAAATGGATGTACACATAAATGATATAAAAACCAAACAACTATTTTATTTTATTTTATCCGTCAAAATCTTAATAGATAATACAGATAACATAAAATACATATAAAAACAAAATCCGGATTATTTCTTGTAAACCGATAGCTTATGCACTCGTTATCAACATATGTAGGATCGTTTTAGTGTGCTCATGTCTTGTGTGTTTTTCTCTGCTTTGATTTGGTGTTTTGATCCTTGTTTTTAGTTCGTGTAAGCGTTCGGTGTTTTGGTTCTTTCCATGTGTTGGCCCTTTGTCTTCCCCTCATCTGGGGTTTGTAATCTGTACTTGGTTTCCTTGGTTATAAAGTGCTTTCTGTGTTGTCCCAAAAAAAATATGTGAAAGAATAAACTTAACAGACAAGTAATTGAATCTGATTATCAAAGAAAAAATAATGTCATCTACCTAAAACTCTACTTCTCCAATATATGAAAAAACCATGTATAAAAGACAAAAACAATGCAACTTTCATTGACAATTATGTCTTTGAAAAAGGGGAGGAAATAAAGTCGTTTTGGTTATTGTCAAACACGAAAGTGGTTTTTGATACGACTTAAAGCAAAGATGATAGCGTACAACGAAACTGAGAAAAAGTACAAAGACAAACGAAAACACAACTGATTTTGATGTAGATGCTTGAGAAGCATTGCTCCTAACGTGCATGGTTGATTGAAGCATGTTTTAGTTCCTTTTTCATTGAGTTAGGAGTCGGTAATAGAGTTGCTACTTGCTGCATTTATTAAATTCCAATATAATTGAGGATTTGTCCACTTTGGACTACTATAAACTACCACCGAATGGTCATGCCCAAAAGTGTTCCAGTGTGAGACATATCAAGGAATGGACACATATGTATTGGTGGTAGAGGGGGATGGACCCTCACTCGAAAATGAAAAGAAAAATCTTATGTAAAGGTCAATTCTTAGCCATTTATCATCGTGTCCCCCAGTTATTTCTCAACTGGGACTCTATCATGAAACATCCGATATTTTAAAAAAAAACCCAAAATATAATAGAAAGTAACCATTTGCAGCGGAAAATATAGTTTATATAGAAATTTTGTAACTTAAAATCATTCTCAAAATATTTTAAAATAACTCCCGTCTAATTACAAAACATTTCAATAAAATACATAAATGGGAGTATCTTCATTTTAACATGCAAATCTTCGAGCTACGGAGCTTTACTTTTCTTGAGAGCATCAACCGTGAGTTTTGTTCTTTCTATCAGAAGGAATATCTGTCACTGAAAAACATAAAATCCCCACGGGGTAAGCTTGAAAGCTTAGTGAGGATACGGGAAACAACCAACAACTATGTATAAACATATGTAATCATGTATAGTGTTCCAGTTAAGTTCAAGAAGACAAATAAACCAATCAAGCATATTTATAAGCACAAACGATACACGAAATAATATATCACCAAGTAATAAACATATAGATATGATAAACAAATCACAACGAGGTCAATAAGGGAACCGTATCGCCACCGAGCTATCCCGGACGTGGCAAATACACAATACGAATAATGTCCTTCACCCGAACCATCTCGGATGACGTAAGGACCTCTCACCCGAGCTATCCCGGACGGTGAGCTAAAATGACCGGCACCATGTCCACGGCCAAACAATGCGCTCCATGCCCGAGCTATCCCGGACGGCATGGGCCTACGCGTGTCTCCCCGCGTGAACCAAATGGTAACACCGGGTAACACGTATGGAAGGGAGTACAATTGTCGATATATATGTCAAAGTAAGGAAGCTAGCAATCATGTTAAGAATGAGCAAAAGAAAGAATTTGAATAGATTAAACACATGTAAAACACATAGTAGTTAAAGTTGTCCCATAAACTCACAGTGGTAGCGATAAAGCAAACAAAACCAAGATAGGCTCCAACCCGAACAAGGGTATAGGTCCTCCAACCGACCCCACCGAAAGGCCCAAACACGCTTAAGTAACCCCTGTAGTGATCATAAAAAATCTCGTAAGAAACCGACATCGGTAGCTTAACCGAAGTACACTAGAAAGTAGATCTAATCTTATATATTTGACAGCTCATTCCCTTGTTTTTGAGCAGCTTTGCGAGACTGTTTTGACCCATCTATAGGCTTGATTTCAATTCGACTTCCAAATGAAAGTTGTAGCTCAAAGTCTTAGCTTTCCAGAACATCTAACCATGTAGCAATCCGAGCTACGGTTGATTTTATAAGAATTTTACAAAACAGCAGCTCTTTAAGAACTTTTGCTGTCAAAACTTTGCATTTTTCCTTCTAAATTCCATAAAATGAGCATAAACACTAATCCAACCCCAAAACTAATACATTAACATGATTAAAAGACATAAACTTAGTTCACTTTCCACATGCATGGCCAAGAACATCAATATAACCCTTAAAACATTCCTTGAGAAAAAGTTCATTTCATAACCTTAACAATTTCTTGACTTGAATCATCATCCAACATTTGCATGGGTTAGATTATATGATAATCTAGCTAATCTAACCATAATCTTACAAAACCCTAACCCTAGTGTTTGATTCCTTACCAAAATGACCCAAATCAAAAGTAATAACCAAGATAGAGTACTTACCTTAGATGTAGAAGTGATTTGATGAAGAAATCTTGTATAAACCCTTTTGATTTGGCTCTAAATCATCTCCAATGAAGATAAATTCATACCTTAGAACACTAGGCTGACTTTGGGGAAAATAAGGAGTGAAAATGAGGTTGAAAAGAGGGTTTTCACGTCTTATAACAAGTTGGGTCGGGTTTGACCCGTTTTGGACCCAATTTGACCACTAAACACTAAAACTAGCATAACTTTTCGCTCGGACCTCCGTTTTTGACGCGGTTTTCGCTCACGCGCTCGTAAAGAGATAATCTACAACCTAAAATAAAAATATTCCAGAAAAGTCTCCTGAAAAAAATTCGATTTTAGACCTCGAACTTTCGGTTTATAACGTTTTAGGTGACGATTAACACTTAAGTTCAACTTTAACCTATCAAACATTACTCCATCAAGTTTTGATCCCATAAACACGCGTAACAAAGACAATTGGAATGTATTTTCGAATGTGGATGTTACATATCAACTAAAAAAATATCTTGAAATCAACCAAAAAAAATCTCTCGAAATAAAATAAAAAACAAAAAAATCTCGCAAAACCGATCAAAAAACTTAGAAATCTCTTGACATCAATTAAGCAAACTTAAAAATTCCCTCGAAATGTTGAAATTAGGTTAAAAACATATTGGACAACTTTACGGACCTCTAATCTATCTTAAAAGGTGACTCCAGTAGGAAAAAAAATCTTGGATCCACCATGAAACATATCCCCTAAAAAATTTGGGATCCAATTATATATACATGTTTTAACAGGGGAAGTATCAAATACAAACTGAGTAGTTTGTACAAACCGTACAAATATAATATTAACCATTGATTTTGTTTATATTTTATTTTTCTCCTAACTTTAGGTGGTTTTTAAATCATCAAATGTGGTTGAGAGAAAATCTAGGAATTGAATTAATCCACACCATTGATCATTTACATGTATGATCGAGATTGATTTATATAATTTGTACAAAATATCTGGTTTGTAACGGATATGTTATCGTTCAACGAATTTGAAGGCAAAGATAGACTTGCAGATCCTGCAAAAACATTGCCCTTCTATACCTTTTCCTTATCTAACTATCATGACAATTAAATCAACTGTTTTTTTTTTTTTGTGGTTTTGTATTATCCAAAACTAAGAATTAAATCCTGATTTTATTAAGTGAAAACCCATAATTGAGTAAAAAATTAAAATTGATTTTGGACTAAAGAAGATCCTCAAGGCCCAATCTATATGTATATGTTTATACTTTGACCCAATCTATATGTATATGTTTATACTCAAGGCCCAATCTATATGTATATGTTTATACTTCTGTATATGTTTATACTTTTGCTTCGTAAGATTGTAATGGAATTTAAAGAAATTAAAATAATTAATTTTATTGACCAATTTCCATTCCCACGTTTAGTTTACCTATAAAACAAAATTGAATTCCACACATTTCATCATTCTTGAATTTGGTCATTCCATCGTGATTGAGTCCATTCCATTCCACCCAATTTTATCAAAAAGATAAAACCATCCCAGACTTCTCAACCACTCTGAACCTCGCCAACCACCACTGATTTGAACCACCACCGACTGTTGGTCATCATTGTTGTAAATCGCCACTGCCATTTTGAACCGCCACTGATCTAAACCGCCGTTCTAAACCACCACTAACCACCACCGCGACCTCATCAACCCGAACTGACCGTTCTGAACCACCGCCGATCTGAACCACACTAGTTGGATTTCGGTTTCAAATTTTTTTAAAACAGTTTGTTCATTTACTAATATTCCACTCCAATTCCAAGTTACATTATGTGAACCAAACATACATGTTCTAATTCCTTTAATATCTTCCGTTGCAATGTTTGTCAATAAAACAAGTGGTCAAACCTGGTAACATTCCGTTACAATGTTTGTCAACCAAACATGTGTTCAGACTTGATAACATTCTATTCCAATTCCTTCAAAGTCAAATTCTTTTGCCAGATTTCATTCCATCCAAAAACATTATACGAACCAAACACCATTTAGATTTTACACTTTTACAAACTTGCCTAATCACATGGCTCACAGTTTCATTGATTTTACACTTTTACAATTCCTTAGATTTTTCTTCTTCTAAAATGAATATAACTTTTTAATTATCAATATGTTATGGAATACTAACATAAAACATATGTGTGTATGTGTATGTGTATGTGTATATATGTGTGTGTGACATACAGATTCGTCACCTTTTCCGCCTCAAGAAACACCGCTTCCTCACTGGCCACTGCGGCATGTAAAGCTTAAGGCTTGAGCTTGCCACCACATCGCGCCTCACACCATTTACAACCTGCCCACAACAACATTTAAAATGATTACTTCCTAACGATGAAAAATAGTTCGATCTAGTTAGGGTCTTACTTACCTGTTCAAATATGTTGTTTATCAAGCCTCCCTTACCGGCCCATGATGTTAACCGACATGATGACCATATAAGCTAAGGGAGATACTCTTAGGGACCGTTTACCAAATGCTTACCCGGGTAATTGCTCACCAAGTCAAATCACCTTACCAGATGAATATGGCAATGACCAAGGATCTTACCCAGTAAGTGATGGCGAAAACTCTTACCACGGTTAGCACTTACTAGGAAAATTGTAGCATAAGATAATGTTTTTGTGGACTAAAATCTTACCCAGTAAGTAAGTGATAGTGTTGAATTTTAACGATAAGCGCTTACCCGGGTAAGCGTTTGTAAACGGCCCCTTAGTCAGCCAACTATTGAATCTAGAAAGCAGTCTTAAACGGTTAGCACTTACCCAATTTGTGTTAGTTTACGTCCCCTTGGAATAGACCTGCGGTGTAACAAGAGAAAGTCGAATCACTCACATGCTTGTCAAGAGTGAGCAATCTGATAAAGCCAAGACTTAAGGTTAATGTGAAAGCACGAGAACCGGCTATCAACCGTTGGATGCATATTAGGATGAGATGCACCGAGATAAGATGCACCAGATCAATTCCCTTCTAAAGCGCAATTCATGGGAGGGCATGAGATAAAAAAAAGATCAACTGTTGAGACCTACTTCTCATGCTTTTTACCGTTAACTCAACTGCTCACACGATCCCTCGCCTATTTGCATAACACACGAATCTTTAAAATTTCATAACACCTGCACCTTTGGTGGCTGGTGTTTCTATCCTCTTGCTCGATTATATACATAAGATTTTGCAACATAGACGTAGATCGTGAAAGCCCCCAAACTAATTCCGGCAAGAAGATAGTAAAAATAATCAACATGGCCTCGATTCAAGTTATCCGAAATCCAACCACCTTCATCGCCATCTCCGCCCGTGGTTTTCTCCACGATCGAGATGAGAAAGCTGCTCAGAAAGTTACCGACCCCATGGCACCGAGGTAAAGCGCTAGCCCGACGCTCCTGAGTTCATTCGGCACCTGGTCGTAAAAGAATTCTTGCATACCCACAACCGTAAAAACCTCGGAAGCTCCAGCCAACAGATATTGAGGCAATAACCACCATATCTTCATCGGGACCATTGCGTTCGGATCGTCTACCAACCCGTACTCGTGAGCAATCTCGAGTCTTTTTGTCTCGACAAGTGCTGAAACCACCATTAAGACGATGGATATGAAGATGCCGGTTCCAATTCTCTGAAGCATCGTTAAGCCAAACGGGTTTCTTGTGACGGTCCTAGTAAGGGGAACCAAGATGGCGTCGTAAATGGGGATGAGGATGACGATGGATAGGCCGATGAAAGATTGTAGTGTGGCGGGTGGAATCTCGAAACTTGGTCCGATTGATCGGTCCATGGTGGCTCCTTGTTTGGTGAATAGAGTGTTAGTTTGAGAAAACACGGTTGCGTATGCTAAACAGCTCGCCCATATTGGGGCTAGTCTAAGAACTGCCTTCGCTTCCTCTACCTCTTCAATGCTACAAACGGTTCCATCTTCGTTTAATACGTCAGGTGAAAGCAAGGCTTTGTTGAGAAATCTGAGTGAGTCAATATCAAAAAGATGTTTTATGATATGCCACAACAATAACATGGAACAATCTATTGTTTTTGTTAGTATGAAACAGAGATTCATATTTAGTTTGATTAATATATAGCAAGTTAACACAAGATGCTTTGCATTGTTCTTCTTTTGACATATATATATATATATATATATATATATAGAGGAAAGTTCAAATACAAACCACTTTTTGGTTGTGAACGTGAGGACCAACCAGAGCGCGCCACGTGGCAATTTGAAATTTTTTTGGCTTAGTCATTCAGACTGAATAACACTACTCGCACTCTGATGAATTCGGACCCGGGCGGGTCAGCCGCGGGTCAAGGTTTATTCAGTCTGAATAACGCTTTATTCAGTCTGAATAACGCTTTATTCAGACTGAATAAATCTTGACCCGCCGATTTCAATTGCCACGTGTCGCGCTCTGGGCTGTCCTCACGTTCACAACGAAAAAGTGGTTTGCAATTGAACCCGCCCCTATATATATATATACATCTAGTATTTGGTATGGGATCATGTGGGAAGTGTCATTTTTGGTGAGAACTGTGATAAGTACCTTCTTTAACCGTTGATCACTTTTAATCAAATACCCTCTCATGAATTGCCACTTAAAAGGGAATTAATCCGGTGCATCTCATCCTAATGTTTGTCCATTCTCATCCAACGGTTGATATATGATAACCACTTCTCACGCTCATACCAAATTTGGCACTTCTCGCTAGAACCCAACCCTCTAGTATTTAGGGTATTAAGTATCCTATTAGATGACTAACGAGGAAGTAGTCTCTCTCGGCAAGCATGTACGACCCACTAGAAAGACCGATGAGCCAGTGTGTGTGGAGTGTCCTCTTTCTTAAGTTCTTTCATCTTACGTGTATTTAGAACACATGGCAAGATTCACTAAAAGAGAATCGGTTTAGTAGGACGTCAAACATGTCTAAATGTCTATTAGAACATTTAAACATATTTGGCGGCTTAACCACAAGGGCTGTGGCGTTGTGGTTGAGGCTCAGGGGGATGTGGTGGAATATCCCATCTGCCTAGGGTTCAATTCCAGACATCCACAACAACTGTGGCCACAAAGTTTATTGGGGCTAACGTTCTACAATTATAATTTTCCGGAATTAGTTTGGGCATAGCCTATGATACCCTTGAAATATATGTATATATATAGACGAAAGTTCGGCTGAAAACTCAGATCTAATTGTGAACGTGAGGACATTTGAGAGCGCGTCACGTGGCATATGAATAGAAGCCGAATAGGACACATGACGCGCTCTCGGTTGTCCTCACGTTCACAATTAGATTTGAGTTTTCATTTGAACCCTATATGGCGTCTTATAAAACCAATTTTGTTATAGTGATTAACTCTTACCTGAATTGCGGAGAACCTTGATGAGGCAAGGTTCCATAACCCTGCTCTCCCACAGATATCGCTGAAGGTGTTGTCCTCCAATTCCGAGCTGCTTCAACAAACACCCGGCCGATTCTAATGAAAGCGCTTTTATCCTCCGTTTTCTCTCCAAACCGGTAAGTCGTCGTTCCAAGCAAGAATACTATCAGGGAAAAACACATGATGATGCAAGGGATCCCAAAGCCAAGACCCCAACTAAGGTTGTCCTGAATGTAGCTAAGAACAAATATCCCGACCGTAGGGCCAGCACACATTCCGAAATACCACCAGTTGAAGAACGAGCTTTTCGCTCTGCGTTCGTCTGGATCATTATCATCAAACTGGTCAGCCCCGAATGCCTGAACACAGGGCTTGTGACCACCTTGGGCAAAGGCCACGAGATAGAGCGAAACGAAGAACACTATAACTTGGAGCTGAGGAGAACAAGTTGAGGCACCGTCGTCATTTTCACAATCGGAGGGAAACAAAGTTGAAAGAGCCAACAATGCAAGTGCCTGCCAATAAAATCCGATACAAATTATTAAAACGATAGTTAGCAGCGTTTCAGGAGCTTTTTGTAGCTTTTTCCAATTATACCTTTATTAATATTAATTATTACATCACAAGATACCCTTTATGGTCATTTTACATACTCATAAGCTAGTTTTCCCAAACATAACTTATTCATAAGCTAACTTATCAGCTACTAACTACCTTATTAGTCAACAACTAGCTTATCGTCTACCACCTAGCTTGTCAACTAGTTTGCTAAACAGACAAAAATAAGCTAGCTTATACATGTTTGGATGGACCATAAGTCCATAAGCTGGTTTATAAGCTAGCTTATTGAAACGCAACTAGCGTTTCAGGAGCTTTTCGTGCCTTTTCCAATTATACCCTTATTAATATTAACTATTACACCTTAAGATATAACTTACATACTCAGTAAGCTAGTTTTTGCTAAACATAATTTATTCATAAGCTAGCTTAGCTTATCAGCTAGTTTGCCAAACAAAGCCTTAGTCATAATTCATCAAAAACGGCGAGTTTCGAGACAAACACGAGTTAAACGAAACTAATAACACAAAGCAAAATCATTCAAAATAAGATGTAAAATGGCGGCAAACCAGGACATAGAGCAGAGTAGCAAAAATAATTGTTAGGTATCGACCGAGAAAGGCATCGGCAACGAAAGCGCCAAGGAGCGGAAGAAGTGACGCCGTTCCGGTCCAGGCGTTGACGTTCTCGGCCGCGGTTGCCGTCGGCAGCCGCAAGGATCCGGTCAAGTATGTCATCAGATTTGAACTCACGCCGTAGTACGCAAACCTCTCCGCCACCTCAACACCTGCCGTAGAACATCCAAAAGTTCAAAAACTTTCACTAAGAGGGTGCTTGGATGTGTGTTTTAAAAGTGCCTGTTGACTTATTAGCTTTTCAAAAAGCTAATAAGCTAAAATTAGGCATTGTTTTTGTTTGCTCATAAGCTAGCTTATGAGCTCTTGTTGTTTGGATGCTGAAAAACACATTTTTTGAAAAAAAAAAGTGTTTTTGGATGATAAATGACACAAATACCCCTTTTATCCCTTTTATTTTCACTTAGGATGTGTTTGGTAAAAATAAGCTAGCTTATAAGCTAGTCCATCCAAACATGTACCTGCTAGCTTTTTGAAACGTTACTTTGAGTAGCTTATGAGGAGCTTTTGTAGCTTTTTCCAATTATACCCTTGTTAATATTGATTATTAAGTTCAAATATACCCTTTTTGGTCATTTTACATACTCATAAGCTAGTTTTTGCCAAACATAATTTGTTCATAAGCTAGCTTATCAGCTACCAGCTAGCTTATTAGCTAGTTTGCCAAACATAGCCTTAACTTATGAGATTTTGGCTTTTTAGTTATTTTACATGTATAAGCCAAGAGAAACACTTTTTAAAGAGGGTGTTTGGGATTCCATTTTGAAACTCCTTTTTAACTTATTGACTTCTTCAAGAAGTCAATAAGTTAAAAAGCCTGTTTGGCAAATACAAAAGTCCTTTTGAAACTCCATTTGAAGAAGGAAGCAAAATGGAGTTTTCATAAGTAACAAAAACTTGACTTATTGACTTATTTCATTCACCATCTCACATTATCTCAATAAGCTAATCCAAACACCATTAAAAAATAACTTATTAACTTTTACCCTAACAAAAGTTAATCAAAACATTTTTTTTTAAATTCCTTCTCCCACCGCCACACGTCCAGACACGAAGACGACGAGTTATCTGGGATCCATACGGGAACCCGACTAATCCTCACCATCCATAGACTGACCCAAAAGCCGACCAATGGTCAGGATATCGCCACTTGCTCACTCCGTGAATTGAACCCGGGTAGACAGAGAGAGATACCGACCACTAGGCTACTAATATTTTAATTTCACTAATTTGAAGTTTGAGTGTGAGAGGATTAAGGTTAAGGTTTAATACCGATGATGAAATAGGATGATCGCCAGAAACCGGATTTGGATCTGAGGACTGGACGGCCTCTGTGATCAACGGCGCCGTGGACGAAGTCGTTGAGCAGCGGAGTGTGCACTCCGGCGGTGGCGGTGGCGGTGGCGTGATCAGCCATATCAGCGTGACGGAATTTAGACGTTTAGTTAGTGCACGCATTTTCAGTGTGTGATGGATGATGATAATGGTTGGAAAATGACACTTCACCTTTCTTCTTATTTTTCTTTTAGGCGGGTGTTTGGAAACGTGTTTGAAAACGACTTTTTATGTTTGGCAGACTAGCTATTAAGCTAGCGGTTAGCTGATAAGTTAGCTGTTAAACAAATAATGTTTGGCAAAAACAAGTATATGCGTATCTAAAATGACCAAAAAATGTATATTTGAATTTAATAATTAATACTAATAAAAGTATAATTGGAAAAAACTACTCAAAGTAGTGTTTCAAAAATTGAGGTTATGATTCATGATTGGATTGACTAGCTTATCAGCTAACTTATAAGCTAGCTTATTTTTGCCAAACACAGCCCACATATATAGAGGGAGGTTAACAACCTGTTCTCGAGTTTTTTTTTTTTTTTTTGCGAGGAAAAGGAAAGCCGGAAAGGATTTGAAAGGAAAAACCAGAAAATTTGTGTTCTCAAGGAGAAGAGAAAAGGGAGGGATTTTGGAGGGGAGATCAGGCTTATTTTGGCTTAATTCTTATCATTAAAATATGAGAGGATTTGGAAGGAAATGATTCTCGTTCCATTCTGTCCCCTTTCTTTTCCTTCCCTTATTAAGCTCAAAAAACATGGCTGAAGGGAAAACCTCAAATACCCTTGTTCCATTATGTCCCCTTTCTTTTCCTTCCCTTATTAAGCTCAAAAAACATGGCTGAAGGGAAAACCTCAAATACCCTTGTTGCCCTTCATCATGACCATATGCACTTGTACGTATTAAGAATTACCTTTATGCACGAATATATAGGATCCAGATCAAAGGCTATAAATGTATTTCTTAGTTTTTCATTTTTTTTACGGTTTTCATTAACCCTCACCCTTCATATTTAATTATATACATTCACATATCTTTTCTACTATTACACAATAAGTCAACAATATAAAACATAATTAAGTTAAGTTAGATTCATAAAACTGAAAATCTAAGACATTAAAACGCAAAATAAAATAAAATATTATGTTACAAAAACCCTTATATTATTAGATTAGATGATGACATACCACAAACTTTAACATAAATTCAGACACAAAACCTCTTCATTACAACATTTAACATCTTTCGATCTTTTCTCATTCACATAAAAATAGACTCCTTTCCATTGGGCCCCACCTATGCACACATATAAACCTATTCATACTCCTCGTAGGGGGTCTATTTATAATTCCCCTTTCATAAAACCACTTCCACCTAGAACCCATGTATATATATATATATATATAAGTTAGTGTTCAAAAGAGCTCTCAAAAATTAGATTACTTTTCAAAAGAGCTCTTAAAAAAGAAAGGAGTGCTCAACATACATAGACAACATGGGACTCCTCCAACGGTTACAAAGCTCTTCCCGGATTATACACATAAGATTTCGCTGCATATATATACATCACAAACGCCCCCGCGCTAATTCCAGCTAGAAGGTAATAAAAATAATCGATATGTCCTCGATTCACGTTATCCGATATCCAACCGTCTTCGCCATTTCCGCCAGTGGTTTTCTCGACAACCAAGATCAAAAACCCGCTCAGAAAGCTACCGACCCCCAAAACACTCAGGTAAAGCGCCAACCCAACGCTCCTGAGATCGCTTGGCACTTGATCGTAAAAAAATTCCTGCATACCCACGATTGTAAACACGTCACCAGCTCCAGCCAACAGATACTGTGGCAACAACCACCATATCTTCATCGGGATCACCGCACTCGGATTGTCGACTAGTCCGTACTCGCGAGCCGTTCCGAGGCGTTTCATCTCGACGAATCCTGCGACTGCCATCGAAAGGATCGATATGACGATGCCGGTTCCGATTCTTTGGAGCGTTGTTATGCCGGAGGGTCGTGTGGTGATGGCTCGGGTTAGAGGGACCAAAAGGGTGTCGTAAATGGGGATCAGGATGATTACGGAGACGCCGATGAATGATTGGAGTGTGGCGGCAGGAATCTCGAAACTTGGTCCAATTGATCGGTCCATGGTGGCGCCTTGTTTGGTGAATAAGGTTGTAGTTTGAGCGAATACGATTGCGTACACTAAACAGCTAGCCCAGATTGGAACGAGTCTAAGGACGGACTTGGCTTCTTCGACCTCATCGGGGCTACAAATGGTCCAGTCTTCTTCAGATTCATCATGGGAAACCAAAGCTTTGTCGAGAAATCTGCAATGGACCCCATATCGAAAACGTATTAAGTTTGTAACCTTTGAATTATCTTTAGAAAAGCCATTGAGCAAACAAGAGAGGCTCCATGCCTATCTGGCTATCTCGAACACTATCTTTCCAAGTAAAATATTTGCTATCGGAACCAACAAATCTACGTTGATTTCAGAAAACAGCGTTTTATTTACTCTTTACCTGAATTGCCGAGAATCTTGACCGGGCAACGCTCCACGCTCTTGCTCTACCGCAGATATCGCCGAGGGCATACTTCGCCAATTACGAGCTGCTTTAACAAACACCCGACCGATCCTGATAAAAGGGCTTTTCTCTTCGGTTTTCTCTCCAAATCGATAAGTCACGGTTCCACTCAAGAATATAAGCAGGGCAAAACCCATGATGATGCAAGGAATCCCAAAGCCTAGAGCCCAACTAAGGTTATCTTGAATGTAGCTAACAACAAAGATCCCCACAGTAGGACCAGCACACAGTCCAAAATACCACCAGTTGAAGAATGAGCTCTTGGCTTTGCATTCTTCTGGATTGTCTGAATCAAACTGATCAGCCCCAAAAGCCTGAACGCAGGGCTTGTTCCCGCCTTGGGCAAATGCGACGAGATAAAGCGAAATGAAGAACGTAACGACTTGGAGCTGAGGAGAACATGATGAGGCACCAACGGTGGCGGTTTCACAGTTGGAAGGAAGCAAAGTTGAAAGTGCTAGAAACCCGAGTGCCTGTTAAATCGTTATTCCAATCCAACTTATATATTATTAGCAGGACGCATATTATCAGCTATTCTAATTGCAGGATACAAAATCAAAGTCGGATTTTCAAATTTCAAGTATCTAACGGAATTTTCATTTCTTAGATAGGACTTCTTGAGACGCAAGATTAAGGGGGTGTTTGATTCCTATAATGGAATTTGATGGAACTGGAATCTACCTTTTGACTTTGAAAGAACTGGAATGGAATTTTATGGAATTTGACCATAAGTTTGGTTGGTAGGAATTCAATTCCTTCACTTAAGTCAATGAATGATGAATTCCTAAAAATTCAATGGAATTCAAAGGGTTCCATCAAGTTCATTACGCGAAACAAACATTAACAAGGAGTTTGGTCAAAAGAACGTGTCATTCCAATTCCATCAGATTTCTTTGAATTCCACGAACCAAACAGTCCATAAGGTAGCAGACTAGGGGTGGGAATTTTATGGCACCAGAGTCCAGACTAATCCCCGTCGACCATGACCCTGCGGCAGACCCATGATAAGGATATTACCACATGCTCACCACGGGGTTCGAACCCGGGGAGTAAGGGATACCATCCACTCACCCCCGAAGATGTTACCTTACCAATGGGCTAGACATGTATTGATACGGCATACGCCTAAACGCAAAGGTTGTGTTTAGCAAAATAAGCTAGCTGATAAGCTAGTACATGTTTGGATGGCCCATAAGTTAGCTTATTGGAACGCTAGTTGGAGTAGCATTTCAGGCTCTTTTTGTAGTTTTCCCAATTATACCCTTGTTAATATTAATTATTACACTCCAAGACAGCCTTTTTGGTCATTTTACATACTCATAAGTTAGTTTTTGCCAAACATAATTTATTCATAAGCTAGCTTATCAGCTACCACCTAGTTTGCCAAACACAACCAAGAGACAAAATCACACAACCAAAGACTCCTAAAATCACACAAAATCAAGAGACAGAAGAACACAAACCAGTATATAGAGCAGAGAAGCAACTATAATCGTCAGGTATCGACCAAGAAAAGCATCGGCAACGAAAGCGCCAACGAGCGGAAGAAGCGACGCCGTTCCAGACCAAACATTCACATTCTCGGCCGCCGTTGCCGTCGATTGCCCCAACGGCCCCGTCAAGTACGTGATCAGATTCGAAATGATTCCGTTATACGCAAATCTCTCCGCCACTTCCACGCCTGCATAATTGCATATATAAACCATCAAAATGCTCAAAACCTTTTAGCCTTTAGTTCCTTAAAAATGCATCCAAGTTATCACCTTTTGCTATTATATGTACTAAACTTAAAGAATCTACCATTTGTGTACCACTATTCTAAAACCTACCAAATGCCAATATTTTTAATGGGTTTTGAGCTGGGTTTTTCATGAATTTGAAAACCCAGTAAGGAATTTCTGTTTTATTGAGTTTAATTCAAACCCATTATAAATATTTTGATACATTTTTAGAAACTAAACTCAACTTTTTACTAATTTGAGGATGTTACCGATTATGAAATAGGCGGATCGCCAGCTGCCGGATTTGGATCGGAGAACTGGACGGCCTCTGTAGTCAACGGCGCCGGCGACGGAGCTGCGGAGGAGCGGCGACTGAGCTCCGGTGGAGTTGTCATCCATGTCGACGTCACGAGAATCACACGAGAGGGTAGTTGGGATTTTCACTGTCGGTAGATGCTTTAAATTTTGAGTAAATTACGGTTTTTGTAAACGTGATTGGGTAATAATTTCGGTTTTAATCCTTGCAGTTTTAGAAATTGTAATTATTGTTTTATGGTAATTGGGTTTAGTTCTCCAAAATGTATCCAAGTTGTCACATTTTGTCATTGTGTGTACTGTATTTAAGAAACTACCATTTAATGTACCAAAGTTTCAAAAACTACCATTTAGTGTATCGTGACATATTATCAAATGTTGCCACCCGGTTACTATCTTCTCCTGCGACTTTCCGGTGATCACCGTCTTCTCCGGCAACTTTCCCAGCGACCACCCTCTTCTCCGGCGAGTTTTCCAATGACCACCATCTTCTCCGGCGACCACCATTTTCTGCGAAGCTGTATGAGTTCCGGTCACGATGTTGATGATTCCGCCGATGACAATAATATTGTTGAAACGTGGCGGTGGGGGTATTTCGTGTTGGGTTTTTGTGGGTATCCTCGGATCAAACTGACTCGAGGATTAACACAGATCTATCAAACCTCGCTGGTTTGATATATCTCATAGGTTTAAAACAAACTGTTAAAACCCACGTGATCAGAAACCTGCTGTTTCCGATCTAATCATGCGGAAGCGATAAAAGCTAAAAACCCATTAAAGCCTAATGATTTTAATCGTTTATAGCTCTAAACCTAAAAGATCAGGTTAGATCAATTTACCTGGATTGCTCGAGATTTAGTCCACCGGTGATCGACCAACGAACGTTCTTCTAGTTGAACTTTATGAAACCCGAACAATCAAAACTGGAAACCAACCGGGGGGGGGGGGGGGGTCGGCGCCGATGGAGAGAGAGGGAGAGGGAGGAAAACTCAAACTGACTTTTCTTAGCTGATAGCTTGGATTTTTCCTTAACCCATAAGCCTTATTTATATGGAGGAAAAAATACAGTTTGTATAAGATTCAGTTTCCTTTTATAACTAGCCGATATACCCGCGCGATGCTGCGGGAAACACACTTCTTATTGGGAAAACATGTGTTTAGCCAAGTGGTATCTGGGTTATTAGTGAGGTAAAGAACTTTAAACCCAAGAAGAACAATGATAAACCAAATCCAATATATGATTCGTGGGTTTAAAAGTATCACTATGCAACATAAATATAAACCATACAATATTTAAACCCAATGGAATGCAGATGCAACTATACACATTACATATATCTACCTGCGCGATGCAGCGCGAAGGATCTCAAAGCTGAAATCAAAAGGTCAACACAAATATAATTAAGTGTGAATAATGTTATATTCTTCTAAACGTTTTTATAAGACGACATCTATATTCTAGTATTGCCACATATTAGTCCATTACATTATTTCTAAATTAATACCAAAATCGATGATGCTACATTTCATCAAATCAGTTTATTGCAAGCCGAATCTATAATACAATAACCCAAAAGGATCTTGATCAATATGCAACCCATCGATCAATTGAAAATGGAAACTATGCATTATAGAAATAAAATCAATTAAACTAAACAAACCTTGTATACTTGTAACAAGTTGTCCTAAAAACATAAAATACTATATTAATAAACTACTTATAAACTCAAAGAGTTTTACCAAGTTTTTAACTTGATTAGCATCAGTTTAGGTATACGAGACGTAATAATATCTCACTTCAAGATAAAATGCACGTAAACTTGACTTCTAATTCAAAAACTAAAATTGATTGTTTTCGTAATTCTTGGATGTACATTTTGTGTACCTTGCTCTTGAAATTGTTTCGCACACATTTGGTCTTTGCAATTGGATTTAATTACAAATCCCCCATTAAGTTCGGAATCAAAATCTTGAGATTTCAATGAAACCACATCGGACTTAAATCTCTCGTGGGATAATTCGGATATAATATTTTTTGACCAGCTTCGCCTTACCGGTAGAGGCACAGGGTTTGACACGGTTGAACTTATCCGGGCCCGAGTTCAAAACCACTCTACTACACCCCCCTAATTAATTCGGTAGGGTTGTTTCATCTACCCCAGGGATAATAACCCTAAGGGCCCAAATGGATATATATACCCTCAAGAAGCTCCAAGGAAGAAGCCCTCTAGAGAGGCTCGAACTTTAAACCTCCCCTTAATCGGGAAAACTCCTTACCACCAAGCTATAACCCCTGATGGCATAATTTGGATATAATTTGTTTGTTGACGTTTTAAAATATTTAAAAAAAATCTTTGTTTTATAATAATCAATCAATAAATTGTAGTTTAATTATTCTTATAATTATGGATAATTTATTTTTATAAAGAACGAAACCAATTTCATTTCAAATTCTACGAACCAATTTCCTAAGGTCAAAACCTATATCAATAATCACTAAATTCATCAACAAGTCACCATCTTTGTCGCTCCAACAACAATCAAATCGAGACGTTCGTTCATATACAAAAGGCAATAGAATTATCCAAACATGATTACAGAACCAATAAGTATACATAATTTTCTAGTTAATAAACAATAGCCAAACATATGAAAAATTGAATATGCTTAACTAAATTTCAACATGGAAATGATTCATATACCAGATCTGTAGGAGTTGTTGTGCTTATGCTATGCAAGACAACCGATAGATGATATCTAGATGTTTTAATTCAGGTTGTTGGAATTCTATGATATCTCATGTTCTCCAACGCAATTGTTCATGGTCTTCCTTCATACCAACCGCCCTCATATCGATGTCCATTTGAAAAATGGTACACACGAAACCAAGCATTTTGTCTGCAAAATACTACCCACACCGCACATGTCTGCAATTCTGCATTACCATCAAACCACATAAACTCAATCTCTTTGTTTAATTCATTATATGACCATCTAAAATGTGATGATTACAAAGCTCAAATATGGTAGTAAATAAGACTCGGTCATAGTTTTATACCATGAAAAAAAATTAAATGAAAGAAAGAATAGTATAAACATATTATGGTATTAGACACAATGCGTGACATCTATTTGGATGGTCCCATGTCCAGAGGATTCGAAGGCCGACTTAGAAAGGCTTAGATAAACAACAGACAAGAACGATAAGTAGCATACCAAATATAATTAATTGGATACTCACATGGCTTGAGGAAACACTCTTGATTTGGATGGAAGGAAGATTATACATTAAGGGGGCGTTTGGTTCATTTCAGGGAATGAGAATGAAAATGAAAATGGGAATGCAGGAGAATGGGAATAGGAATGAGTGATGCTGTTTGGTTAACCCACTATAATGAATGAAAAATTGTTTCATATTTAAAAATATGTTTTTCCAACTTGAAAATACAAAAGATATTTTATTTAACATCAATAGATGGAACAATGGGTGGAAAAAAGCACGAAGTAGAAATAAATTTTTCATTCCCCCCAATTTGGTCAGGAATGGAAATTAATGGATCTGCAGGAATGATTCCATTATATAATATCAAACCAAACAGCAGTTTTCATTATCATTCCCATTCCTGACTGCTCAGTACCCCCAACCAAACACCCCCTAAGTTTATTCACCATCCTAAAGATGAAACCTCACCAAATAATTCCAATAACATATTTCGCAAAAGAACTTAAGCTACAGAAGAACAGTTTGAAATGAAATTAAGGCAAAAAGACAAAAAAGAGATTACGGAGATGATATCAAGTGAAACCCGGTTGTAAATACTATTATTTGGAACTAAAAAATAATTCAACCTTCAGATTGAAGTACATAAATTTTAAAAGTAGTCACAGAAGAGATCTGGAATTACCTACATTTATTAAAAGGTTTTGCAAAATCACCAGAGTGGTGTCTGACAAGAAGGATTGCAAGAAAAAACAGTAAGTTCATAAGTTCATACCCTGGCCAAACATGAACCAGATATAGCAGCCACCAAATTACTCTAGGCATCCTTCTAAATTGATCCAGGCTTGAACAGAATATATAAACAATGAAGAAAACCAAATGAATTGTTTTTATTATGTCATTTTATGACTTCAGTTTTTATAACTTTGAGTTAAGAAACCATTACCTCCCCTTGCATGGGTACTTCTTGACTATATCTATTCTTCCATCATATAAATCATCTACTTCTGATACACAATTTGCAACATCTTCCTCTATCTCTTCCTTTTATATAAAGTAGTAGAATTTCATTTACTTGTTACTTGTTAATCCAAAGCTGGAGAGAGGGCCTACCAGTAGCATCGATATGTCCTTACAAGCATCCCCCGAATCATTTAAATGTATATGTGTATGGAAAGAAAGTCATTCTACACCAGAAATCACAAAATCGTAAGAGACAATCTGCAATGCCTGATTTCATATTTGCGCAAAAAGATAAAGAAAATATAAACAATTTACCGTGATTTCTCCGATCCAGAATTGAAATTTCAAATTAAACAATCAAAGAAGAAATATTAAATAATTATAATTATAATTATATCTATATTTAAATGAAAATTCATCAAACCTTTGTAATTACGTCGATTATATGATTGCCGGAAAGAAGAGGAGTATAAGCACTTTACAATAAAAAAAGAACATATGGCCATACTATCACCATATCATATTTGACACACTTACCATTAGGATCAACAATTCCTGCTATTGAAACAATTTTAATAATATTACTATTTAATTAATAATTATTTCTATCCTGAACAGGTATGATCGTTTTGCATTTTAAGTCAAGTCCAACCTAGGTTTCCTAATGTTGCCAAAATGAAACCCCTGGGAAAAGTGTATAACATTCTTTCTCCAGCATCGACCTCATGTTTACCTTCTAAACCTCAGAATACTTTATCATAGCCCTCAATCTAAACAAATTAGGCCTAAAGTGTTAGCCCCCAATCTAAACAAACTAATCCTGAAGAGTTATCCCCAAATCCAAACAAATTAACCCTGATAGACATAAATATCATAATATCATTTAACCCCAAGTATGAAAAATTAACAGAAAGCATAATATTCAATCGGCTTATCTCAAAAATAAATGTCAAGCTCTGAAGTTTTAGTGTCTACGGTTTCACCAAAAAAGCTTATGGTTTTACATTAAGGACCTAAAAAGTTGCACTAAATCCTAAAAAAAAATGTTGTTTCACGAGATACCATATTCCAAGCCTTCAATCTTCTATGATAAAGATAGAATGAACGATTCCTTATGTTCAATTCACATCACAACATATTATGAGTTTTTTGTGTATAAATTAACGTTTCATTTAGTTGGGTCCACTAAAGAATACTGTTGTGTCGTAGAGTTCATATAGAGATGAATGATTAATAAACATAAGCATTTAACATATGAAAGAACAATAGCTGCAGTGAAGAACATTATTTGTATGTATAAGATAACGAACTTTATTGCATTCAAACTAACATATCTTTATGTTTTTGAAAAATTAAGAAAGATGGATGGTGGGTTACCTGAAAGCTGGTCTGATGATCCCTGCAATTGTTTCAAAAAACTTATAATTAGGTTAAACTTTTGAATATATATTAACATATCATATGAAAGATTACATGGTCCAAAACCACATACCTGCGAATATTTTTGCGGGCAGCTGAGACATCTCAGCATCCAAGGTGATCACAAGTTCTAAAACCTCCGGCATACTTACAAAACGCACAAACCTGAAATAGAAGTAATTGAATGCAAAGGTTTTACAACCCAATAAAAAAGGGTTGATTTTTTTAAGGTACATTACCTCTCTAGTGTTCCCTTTATGTGTATCCACTTCGAGCCTTATAGATTGCAAGGCCAATGCAACTTGTTCCTCTGCAACCTTCAAATGACTCACAAATGGCTTCAGCAGCCCCGATGTAAGCTTCTCTGTGTTTCCACCACTTGAAACAAATAGTTCACATCTACATACAGAAATAGAATGAGAAAAGTTAGGAGTTGTTTGGCTGGTTTTCCATTAAGTTCTTTATCTGTGTATATAAATCGGAAAGGTTTTCTCATAGATGTAAAGAACGTCTTTTTCAATTGGGAGGTGTAGGTTTGGAAAAAGAGACTTGGCTTTCTACATAAAGCTCCCCCGTAGAAGCTTACTCAATAAGCTACTTTTCTATATCATTAAGCCACTACCAAAGAATCATCTATAGCTGACTGAATAAGGTACGAGCCTCATTAAGCTCATTAAGATGCTAGCAAACAGGCCTTTAGAGCCATAAGACTAAAATAGGCCAATCAATCAAAGATAGTTTGCATCTTAAATAGTGGGCAAAATGGGGGTGTAACATTTGGATTCATTCTAAATAACAAAAACTAACCTTGAGCAATTAGGTGAAAGCTGGAATGCAGCTCAATCAAGAGGCATATCAGACTTCATTGTTGTTGTGAAGATATCAGGTCTCTTTCTTCTTCATATAAGCATGAATACAGTTCAAAAATCCTATCAAATTAATGAATCATTTAAATTGGAAGTACGAAAACCGCAGATAGATGATATCAATAGAATAAAGAATCAACTAAAACAAGAATTATTCACACGTAATTTAGTAAGAGTCTTCACCACCGTCATCAACTTTATAGATGCTACGTTACTAATTAAATCCAAAAAAGTACAGCCTTAGCCCTTAAGATCATAATTAATGTTTATTAACAACTATATTTATAAAAGTTCACTAAATATATTATAAGCATAGATTTGTTTTTAACCTGAGGAGAAACTTTGTGTTTGAGAGGGTGCATGCTGTTTGCACTTCCCAAGCCGTTAGAAGGATTCAAATTGACACCAAAATTGGAAATCAATTTTTTTGTCACCAATATTGACACCAAAAATCTTAATTCACCATTTTCAACACCATGTTTCTCAATGGTTTTAAAGCACTCAAAAGCCGGATATGCATATGCAAGAATCAATCTGCAGCCATAACCAAACTTGGAGTAATTAAACAATTTATTTGGAGTCAAATTAACTCCAATTCCATAAATAATTCAATAATTCAAGCAACAGTTTTCCCCAAATCAAATCAAGTGAAAATTGAACTTACACAAGGCACTTGGTGATGAGTTCACCCAACATCTTCTTCTTGTTGTTCTAATTTTCTCTTTTTGCCGCCAAAACTATGAGCTAAAGCTTGAAGAACAAATTGTTAATTTTCGATGAATTTAAGGAAATTGATAGAAACATAACCTAATTGGAAACAAACCCAAGTCAACTGATGGGTATAATAATCAAGTATTACTTGAAATAAATTTGTGAAGTAAAAGTGAAGAGATGAGATCATCATAACAGTCAGCAGAGAATAATTCTTTTTTCAAATTAGATCTTTATAGAAAGCACTCGCCCTAGAAAACCTGAGTTTAGTACGAAAAACTAAAGAAACATTATTCATTCATAGAGATAACATACATATTACCTTAGTATGAAAGGCAAAGATCTTTTGATTGTTGGAGGGACTTCTAAAGAAGATAATGGAAATCAATCTGGAAAACTTAAAAATGAAAGAAATTTATTAATGATCATGGAGAAGATAATGGAAATCAATTAGGGTTTTAACTTAGGAGTAGATCGATCGGGAGAAAACAAAAATTTCATCTTTTAAGCTTGTAAGAAAAGAAAATCCATAGTATACCAGAGAGAAAGTTCGCGTTGAACAGAGTTGAAATTGGATTCGTTCAAGCTCCCAAACAACAGCCAAATGTCAGTTAAGCGCCAAGGGAATCATGATGAAATAGCAGTGAATCAAATGATTTGCTAATTGATTTGATGATCAAAAGCTAGCGTTTCGAATACTGAGCGAGGGAAACTTCGGATTTTCTGAGAGTAAAAGTATAAAAGGTGGAGGATTTCATGGTGAACAATACATGGAGAAGGAAACGGAAGGGAGTGGTAGTGGAGGAGAAACAACTGATTTCAGTCATGCTTATAGAGGTTGTACATTAGGCTTTGGAAAGAGTAATCTTGAAATCAGTTTCTTGAAAACAGTTAAGTGAATTCTCTTTAATATATAGTATAGATTATCTCTAATCCTTTTTCCTTTTAATTAGCTGGAAAAGAATTTGCATACGATAATTATGATTATATATATATTTATCTAATATATATATAAAACCTTATTAATTAACTTATTATATATTTATTTATCTAATAAATATATAATATTCTAATTAATCAATAACCCTCCAACTTTGGTAATTCTGACTGTAATTACCCAATTGATTTATAATACACTATTATAAATCCTAACTCTCCATTTCTGGGTTTCATTTAACTTGTTCGACTTATAGGTCCTCACAGGTGTGACCCTCAAGTGTCTTGTAACATTGGATATATAATCACTTGGTTTGTCAATTCTGCACATAATTCCTAACAGACTCCCACTTGTGCAATTTGGCAATACCACCTTTGACTATACGGACCTAAGGAGGCCCCTAGACAGGCACTTAGGCTGACCAGGTTACAAGAACTCTTATACCCAGACTTGGTGATGTAAACATTCTGTGAGGAATTGGTATCTTTGAAACTACTGTTCATTGATTGGGTATATCTTGGCTTTTCCCTTTGCATCGCGATATTTCATCTGTGAGTATGAGCTTGGAAAGTGTCAACTCTAAATACTCAAGATTCTGTTTTCTTGATTATCTGACTTTCACTGATAGGTAAACGACAAAGAACTAATCAGTTCGTTTGGGCATGGCCATGCACTTCATCAGTATACTTAGTCAGTCAAGATGGGCCCAGAAATATCTCTCTTCTGAGAAGAGGTGCAAATCCCATCTTGCATATCTGCCTTTAACACCACGGCTTCCGCTGAATCTAGTTACACCCTTTATAGCCACCCTGTTACGGCGTAGCGGTTGAGTGCACTAAGAATCCAGTAGTCCTCATGATATCAAATCAGATACCTCAGGTGATAGGGACAACCACTGTGAGATTCACTTATGACTTTATTCCAAGAAGTAATCTCAACCGCGGATCACGTTCGATATTTGCTACTCTATCAAATATCTGTGCAACTTTTAGTCTACAACACTTGTAGCTGTTATTCAGCAACTGATCATAACTACCTAAAAGTTCACAATGACTTTAACACCTTATCATGCTCCCACATTGATAAGTTGTCACGGACAGATTTTGAATGAAAACTGGAAACTAGTTTCATTCCTGGATTTATTAAAACATGCAAAATGTGAAAGTGATAAAGAAATCAATCTTGTATAGTCCATATTACACGCTGTAATAATAACAAGATTGAATGTCTTTTCTTTAATAACTTTCATAATGTCTATTTAACGTTTGTTAAATATTGGTCTAAAATGAAGTATCACCTATCTTCAGTTTAAACCCTTTGATTAAAGTTTACCATTTTAATCAAAGTGACAACCAAATAATACAAGTCTGTTTACACGATCTACTTGTATCTGCTAATTATTGTTTTGCAAACACCTCTTAAAACAATAATTAGACTTTTATCATATTCCATGAACTTGGAGACCTGGACTAACTTCCAGTTCCTGAATATGTAAGACTGCAACTTTCCTTAGTTGCTGTGTAGATGAATGATTTCTACCTGAAATCCGATTCCATTTGCAATCCTGGCAAATCTACTGGAATCTTATATTTTAATCCAACACTTTAATTATTGATTTCTAAGGTTAGTCATGACCTTTGTTTCATGGGTCCTGAAACCTTTATCCTTTTTGACTAAAAGGGTAAATTTTATCTTATGAATTCTTATCCTACCTGGATTATGAATTCCGAGATATATCAATAATTGTATCTTTTATTCTTTATCTGAGACTAGATAGAGAATAAATTGGGCTCCCACTTGCTTATATAAAAACTAACTATTACTCAGAATTTTACTATTGACTTAGTCAAAACTTTGATTAGTCAATTCTAATTTTAAGTAATGAGCTTTGAGAATTCCCCTTTTTATGAAACTTAACTGGATTTGGTCAAATCCTAATTCCCGATCTTGGAATCTTTCTAGTTTCATAAATACTGTTATTAACGCTATCCTGAATTCTCTAAGTAAAACATTTGAATAAAACTTGATCAAATTTGATTAGTTGATTCTGAGAATTTCTTTTATAAAACTTAACTGGATTTGATTAAATCCTGATTCCAGAACTTGGAATCTTTCTAGTTTTACAAATGCTGTTATTAACGCTATCTGAGTTAATATTCTAAATTCTCCCTTTTGATCACTAAACTATTATTCATAAATGTTTTATTCTCAAAACACATTCCTATAGAATCTCGTGTGTTTTTGATAGTTTTTATACAAATTACTTCAATTTTATAGATTTTATTGAAGTAACAGGCAATAACTAGGATCATACAAATACTAAGCACAATCAGATATTTCAATGTCAAGACAATAACTTTTGAAAATAAAACCATTGAATTATAAAATATAATTATTCAAACATTGTTTAAAACATAAATCCCCAAAAACAACTGTTTAGAAATTATAAATTCAAAATGTCTTGACTTAAATCATCTTGTACTTTGATCCTCAGCAACCTCTGGGCATTTCACTTCTGACCTCCTGCAATAATCATTTTGCTCTAGGTATCAGTATACTTGTAAATCAACAAGTAAGAAGTGACAAGTCAAAGCAATCATAAATTTTCTGAGGTTTACATACCTGCTTCATGACGCTTAGGGTAGTTTTGCCTCCAATGACCGATCTCATTGCATATGAAGCAGCGATTCTCGGTCCTAGCTTTGTTTGGCTTAACCTTCTTGCCCTTGCCCTTGCCTTTGCCTTTCTTGGGTGCACTCTGGATGGCCTGGACTGGTCCTTTTCCTTTACTGGTGCTAGCTTGCCCATTCTTCTTTTTAACCCCTCCGTCTTTCACCATCAAGACGTCCTTGGTCTTGTTCTTGTTCCCCATATTCAGTTCAGCTGTCTTTAGCATGGAGTGCAACTCAGCTATAGTTTTCTCCATGTTATTCATATTGTAATTGACTACGAAGGGCCTGTAGTCTTCTGACAGTGAATTGAGTATGGTGTCTGTTGCTAGCTGCAACGGAACAGGATGACCAAGCCTCTCCAGATGATCTAAGTGCCGTTTCATTTTCATGACATGGTCACTTACTGATGTCCCTCTTACCATCTTGCACTCATTGAATGCTTTGGTGGCATCGTAGCGTTCTGTGCGAGCCTGAGTCTGAAACATGTCCCTCAGCTGGCGGATCATGTCGTAAGCATTTGTATTTATGAGCCCTGCTTGCAGATCTGGGCTCATGGTTGCTAGCATCAGACAGGCGACATCAAGGAGATCATTCGAGTGCTTCTTGTGGGCATTTCTGGCAGCAGCCGGAGCGTTTGCCGGAGGTGCCTCCCCAAGTGGCTCTTCAAGCACATACCACTTTCTCTCATGTCTGAGCACAATCATCAGATTGCGCTCCCAGTCGAGAAAGTTAGGGCCGGTCAGTTTATCCTTCTCTAGGATAGATCGGAGGGAAAGATTATTAGTGCTGGTAACAGTGCTTGCCATCTACACAAGATAAAACTTTTGGTCTTAGCAACTGTAAATAGATAAATTTCCAATAAAATATCAATAAACCCTTAAATGATCAATTTATTGGACTAGGATCCTTATTTCATACGTCCTGATGTGCGTAATGTTCTTGCTCCACCAGACTCGTATTTATTTCGGTAGGTAAGGACTTTTACCAATCATATCTAACTGACATGACTCCTAGATCTTTTCGGGACCATGGCAACTACCTGTGCATGTTTTAGTCCCTCTTAGTGCTTTTTGGCCCGGTACCACCCGGTGAACTTTATAGTACCAAAACAGATCTCACCATTTTGGGGACCTGATCACTATACTCTGGCCGGTACCACCCGGAGATAATTCGCAGAGTTATGTAACCCCTTCAGCTTCAGTTTGAACACAGACGTTGAATGTGTGATCACTTACAACGCCTATGTACTTTACGCCGAAGGTGCCCCTAGATGGGTTGCACTACTGATCTATGATTTTCGGGGTTTTGAAAAACTTTATTTCCAGGCTTTTGAAAAACTGTTTGTTACAAAGGCTACTTATGTTTTAAACTAACTGTTTCAAACATACACGTAATTTTAAAACTAACTGTTCTAAAATTACTTGCTAATTAAAACTAACTGTTTTAACAGCACACCTAGTTGATTAAAACTAACTGTTTTTGTCAACTTGCCTTTTATGTATAACAATCACCTATAGGTTTTTTAAATCAAAACTATTGTTTTGAAAAGTTTAACGAAACTAAAACCTATATTCCTTTTGTGATATAAACTAGTTTTAAAGTAACAACTCTATTTAAAACTATTAACATGCAAGATATCACAAATAATTAATCAACCATGCAATTAAACAATAATTAATCACATAGTACCTAATTATAGTTTTTGCCAACGTATCCTAGGGACCAATAATGACCTATCTTACTAAAAGCTTCAAAACTCGCGTAGCTCCTACTGGCCTCGCCATGTTTGTTAGAACTTCCGGTAGGATGAAGAATTTTAGTAGCTCCCACTGGCCTCGTCATCCCGAAAGAAGAAAGAAAAATTTTCTATCCTAAGGTCATTATTACATAAGGGGTTGCAAATGGCACGCAGGCCTCCCGTAAATATGTCAAGGGTCTAAGTTGGCAAAACACTATAATAGATATAGATACAAACTCAAACTGAGATGCATATATAGAACTCAAGCAATCACGCAATTAAATATGCAATACAATAAAAGCAATATTACAATTACGAGAAATAAACTTGGATCCGTTAAAATTATCTTGTCTCAAATATCGTAAAACTTGGTTTTATAACTGATTCGAAAAACAAACTGTTTTATGAACCCAAATGTTTTAGGTTGGAAAAATGGTTTTTACTTGGAATTGAGGTTTATTGATCCAATTTTATAATACTGGCCCTTAGTGTTTTAATTAAATAGTAAAAACATAAAATTAGGCCTATTTAACAAACCGGTGAAAAATTTATAAAATTGCTTATCAAACCGGATAATTTAGTCCAACTGGTTAAAACAAATTTTATTTGATAAATAAATTCAGATAAAACTTAAAACCAAAACGAACCCTTATTGGGCCATAACTTGGTCCAAAGAACTGGGCTTTTGGGCCTGATAACTGAACTAGGCCCAAAAACGGAAAAACCCTAGGTACAATCCGCGGTCAAGAACCGCCGCCTACCACCATCGTCTTGGTGGCTCGATGATGGCTTTGGTTTTGTTAAACAGTCCGGTCAACACCATTCGCCGCCACCAGCCACCATTCAACCATCGCTACCGATGCCATCAAGATTAGTGGTTTGGTGCGATTCGACTACCGCACGGCCCCACCGTCTTGGCGGTCCTGCTGCATTTGGTTGATTTTCCGCCACCACGACGCTGTGGTGCGGTTGTGGCCACCACCGATCGCCGCAAAAGGCTGTCACCACCACGCTGGTGGTGTAGCCGTGGTCTATCCACAATCCGGCGTGGTGCGGGTCTTGATCGAATGCGACACGGCTATCGTGCGATACCGTTGATCACCACCAATACACCGCCATCCACCACCGCGTTTGCGGTTTTCTGGTGGTTTGCGGTGAACCGATCTCGGTTCGCGGTGTAACTCGGCCAAGGCCGAGTAATGCCATACGGCCGCCACCGCCTCTCCTTCCACCAGATTGTGGCTTATGGAGGTGGTGTGGATTTGATTCCAGCCGGTGATCAAAGTATCACCGCCGTTACTCGGCGATTGAACAATTATCACCACCGCCTTGGCGTGGCCTTAGGGCAGCCGGCGGTTGGCCTTCATGGCTAGTTTTGATGACAACGGCCAAAGCCGCTGCCACCAAGGTCGTTGATTTCGGCAACCATCACCACCGCACACCGCCTGCCACCAAGCTGGTGGTTTGGTTTGGTAGTCACGAGATCGCCGCCACCACCTCTCTGGTGGTTTGGCTAGGCGTCCGTCGCCCCCTTGATGCGGTTTGGCCGGTGACTGGTTGTTTTCCGGCGAATTGAATAAAACCCACTATCACCGCCTACCGGCGGCGATTACAACCGACGTCTCCACCACTGTGGTGTGTTCGGTTCGGTCACAGCAGCCAGAAGCCGCCACCGCCATGCGCGGTGCGGCCATCGATCGTGCGAGCAGCAACAGCCGCCGCCGATACCACCAGGCTGGTGGTTTTGGCCGGTGTTTGGGTCGACAACCAACGCCGGCGATCGGCCTGGTGGCCTAGGCATCGCCGATCATCAATTAGGGTTTACACGATAAAGACAATAACGATACAATCGAATTTTCATCTGGAAAAATCAAATTTTTAAAGAACTAGATACACAAGAGATAGATTTTAACGGATCACATAAACAGGTAAACTGATATGAACAGATAAAAAACTAAAACGATTAGTAACAATGGCTCTGATACCACTGTTGGGTTTTTGTGGGTATCCTCGGATCAAACTGACTCGAGGATTAACACAGATCTATCAAACCTCGCTGGTTTGATATATCTCATAGGTTTAAAACAAACTGTTAAAACCCACGTGATCAGAAATCTGCTGTTTCCGATCTAATCATGCGGAAGCGATAAAAGCTAAAAACCCATTAAAGCCTAATGATTTTAATCGTTTATAGCTCTAAACCTAAAAGATCAGGTTAGATCAATTTACCTGGATTGCTCGAGATTTAGTCCACCGGTGATCGACCAACGAACGTTCTTCTAGTTGAACTTTATGAAACCCGAACAATCAAAACTGGAAACCAACCGGGGGGGGGGGGTCGGCGCCGATGGAGAGAGAGGGAGAGGGAGGAAAACTCAAACTGACTTTTCTTAGCTGATAGCTTGGATTTTTCCTTAACCCATAAGCCTTATTTATATGGAGGAAAAAATACAGTTTGTATAAGATTCAGTTTCCTTTTATAATTATCTCTAATCCTTTTTCCTTTTAATTAGCTGGAAAAGAATTTGCATACGATAATTATGATTATATATATATTTATCTAATATATATATATAAAACCTTATTAATTAACTTATTATATATTTATTTATCTAATAAATATATAATATTCTAATTAATCAATAACCCTCCAACTTTGGTAATTCTGACTGTAATTACCCAATTGATTTATAATACACTATTATAAATCCTAACTCTCCATTTCTGGGTTTCATTTAACTTGTTCGACTTATAGGTCCTCACAGGTGTGACCCTCAAGTGTCTTGTAACATTGGATATATAATCACTTGGTTTGTCAATTCTGCACATAATTCCTAACATTTCGGACAATGTACAGCCAGTTTTCGGAGTGGAGTAAGTTGGTGGGTGGGGTGTTCTTTAGTTTTGGGTTTTATCGCATTTGTATCCGTTTGTGAAAGGGTTAATGAAGGTCACAGAAGAAGATGGTGGGTGGCGGAGATGGAGGTCGTCGGAAAAGATGGTGGTGTCGGATGTATTACCAATGACTGTTGGTGGTAAAAGCCTCGTTGGAAAAAGATGGGTTCTTGCCAAAGGTTGCTGTAGAAGATGGGTTCTTGCCAGAAAAAGTCTCGCTGGAGAAGATGACTGGATGGCCTGAATGACCGGCTACCTCTTCAACAAGTTTCCCAATACACTAAACGGTAGGTTTTAAAACTTTGATACATTAAATGGTAGTTTTTAAGTACAGTACACACAATAGCAAAATGTGACAACTTGGATACATTTTGAAGAACTAAACCCTTAGTAATTTAGAGTCAGGTTCAAATGTGAACTCAATTTTTGTTGTAAACGTGAGGACGAATCTCAGCCACACATCTTCGGTTTACGGTGGACGCGATCATAGAAAATTCTAGTTCTTGACATGTTCATCTCGTAAGATAAACTAACCCAGTAAACACTTACCGGATAAGCATCATGTAAATGACACTTAAGTTTTACCCCATCAACCACAAGGCTGTGGCGTACTGATTAAGGCTTGTGACGAAAGTGGCTAGTTAACCCTTCTACCCCATGTTCGAATCTAGACGATTCTAGATTGTGGCAACTGTGGATTAACTCATGACAACATGTTTTAGCTGTCAATAAACTTTGTCGTGATTAGTCGGAACAATACCTTAAATACCTTCCAAAAAGAAAAAGTTTTATCCCAACATATCATATCATGTCCAACGTACCAAACTCAAACTCAACCTAAGTAAGCAAATCCGAAACATCCCTTTAGCCCATATATAATTCCAATTCTATTTTAATCTATTTCCGGGAATTTGGCAAATATAGCCGATATACAACTCAAAATTATCCTTTTCTCTCCCATTTTTACCAAACTAGCCATTGACTCCATGCTCTTGACTTCTTGCCCCCTTGATTGAACCAGAATTGAAAGAAATTTTTACAAAGTCACGGAGTCAACAATTCTTGACTCCTTACTCCTTGACCAGGACACGTGTCACCGTTCTAGATCAACACGTGTCCAACAAGGTACAAGTCACAGAGTCGTGACTCCTTGACCGAACCAACTTCGTGCCCTTCGTGCTTCTCCTTTGACTCCTTGCCTAGACATAGCTCGGTCACGGAGTCGTGACTCCGTGCCCAAGACCGCTTCTCCCTTTGACTCCTACGCTAGCCCCGACACTTGTCATGAAGGTACGGAGTCACGGAGTCGTGACTCCGTGACCCGTCCCAACTCCGTGCCATACTCACTCCTTGACATCCCGATTCCTTGATCACGGAGTCATGGCTTAGCTGACTCCGTGATCTTGGCTAAATGTTGACTAACTTGACTTACTGTCCAATAGAACGGCGACACGTGTCCTAGTCAAGGAGTAAGGAGTCAATAATTGTTGACTTCGTGACTTTGTTAAATTTCTTTCAGTTATGGTCCAATCAAAGAGACAAGAAGTCAAAAGCATAGAGTCAATGGCTAGTTTGGTAAAAATGGAAAGAAAAAGATAATTTTAAGTTGTTTATTGGCTATATTTACCAAATTCCCTCTATTTCCCCCTTATCTCAAACATTTCATTTGGATATGATTTTGTCGAGTATTAAATTCTTTGACTCATAGTCTCCGTGCTGCTTCTCCTCCCCCTTTTTGCTCTGCACATACTTCCACATCCAAAGGCGGTTCGTCTCTGCAACGTTACTTTTACTATTATACCCCCATAAAACAACTTCAACCAACACAATCACATAATATCCACAAAAACTATGCAACCAACCGGCGGTGGCGGTGGCGGTGGCGGACTTGCTAGATTTCAATCGGCACCGGCGACTTGGTTAGAACAGCTACTGGAATCAGATGAAGATGTGATTATAGACCCCCCTAAACCGCCTCTACTTCCACATCATCATTCCGTTGCGAACCCGAGCTCGGCTATCGACGCGACCGGTTTTGTCGATCCGAGCTCGGGTGCCGGAGGCGGTTCTGGCGGATTCCTCCGCCAGAACAGCTCTCCGGCGGACTTCCTTTCTCAGATCCATGGCTCCGAGGGATATTTCTCGAGCTACGGGATTCCGCCGGTGAAGGCGAGCTACGACGATTACCGGATTTCGTCGAGAGAGGTCGGCTTGGAAGAGTCTCAAGTCAAATTCACTACGCAAATGGTGAGTTATGGTATATATGGTTAAAAGTACAAACCTCGTGAAAATGTATTCAACTTTATCTGTATTCGAGTTCCTGAGTGTATCTTGAGGGTGTTTGGGATTGCTTTTTAAGTTCAAAAGTACTTTTTACCAAAAGTGCTTATTGACTTACGGTGGTGAGAAAAAGAGTTTTTAGAATGGTGTTTGGATTAGCTTATTGAGATAGTGTGAGATGGTAAATGAAATAAGTCAATAAGTCAGGTTTTTGTAACTTATGAAAACTCCATTTTGCTTCTTTCTCCAAATGGAGTTTCAAATGGAGTTTTGTAGTCAATAAGCTAAAAAGCCTTTTCTAAACGCAATCCCAAACACCCTCCTAATGTACTTTTGAAAATTGCAATTGTATATAATATCATAAAAGTTTATCCAACTTTACCTATACTCCTACTCTACTCTATATATATTCAACTTTAAATTGTGTTATTGCATTTACTACACTTTTGAAAATTGCAATTGTATTTAAAATTTTCATGAAGTTTGTCCTTTAGAAACATAACTTGACCTGTATTATTTCTATTGTGTATCCAACTTTAAATTGTGCTATTGCATGTGTTATACTTTTAAAAATTGTAATTGTATATAATATTTTACTGCAAGTTGTGGTGCAACAGTAGGTTCGAGGCCAGGCGTGAGCAATTGGTGGCCAAGTATTAATTCCATGGGAGCATGCTTAGCTCTCGGTAAAAATTGCCAAGAATGTAGCCTGGGCAAAGCCCCAGGTGAACCTTCCCAAAAAAAAGGTTGTGCAATTACATGTAATATTTTAACCAACGTCAACATGTTAATAGCTCCATATTATATAAAATTGCAATTTTTAAAGGTAGAGTATGTGCAATAACATAATTCGAAGTTGGATACAGATATGAATAGGGATAAAGTTGGATACATTTTCATGAAGTTTGTCCTTAAGCAAAAAAAACAAAATTGCATTATGCTTTTCATGTATGATTATGATTTTTCGTTTTTAAATCTCTTTCGATTTGAAAAATTCTCATCTAGAGTGGAGATCAAAGTGCGTTATTGGATGTAGAGATGGATAAGATTTTGGCGGATTCTGTGCCGTGTAGAGTACGAGCAAAGCGAGGGTTTGCTACTCATCCTCGCAGTATTGCAGAGCGGGTACTTTCTCTGTGCTATTTTTTTGGTGTTTTTTCTGTTGAGTAATGTGAAAGTTTTGAGATGTTTGGTTTTGGATCAGGTGAGGAGGACTCGGATTAGCGATAGAATACGGAAGCTTCAAGAACTTGTGCCTAATATGGATAAGGTATATCGTTTTTCCTTGGTTTTCAGTGTTGAAATAGTTTATGTGTGAAAGGTCAAGATCATATGTCTCCATTCTTATCTTTACAAAATTTTGAGATGGAGTAGGCCATATCTTGTTACAGCTGTCAAAATATAATATAGTGAGGATTATTCTATGTTTTCATTTTTCCATGTAGTTTTTCAACATGTTATTTTACCTCATTTTATATTGTCATCTAGCTTATTTTTATGCTGCTTATATGTTTTCAATTAGTTTTTCAATATATTCATTTTAGTTACATTGTTGTATAGATTTTCAGCTAGTTTTTACTAGCCATGACTAGGGGGGTCTCTGTTTGTTGGCAGCTTAATGAGCTTAATGGGACTCATAGCTTATTCGTTCAGCTATACATGACTCTTTGGTAGTGGCTTAATGAAATAGAAAGTGGCTTATTCAGTAAGCTTTTAGGAGCGATCTTTATGGCATAAAGCCATGTTTTGTCCAAACCTATCTCTCCAAATTGAAAAACATGCTTCTTTCATCTATGAAAAAACCCTCCCAAACAAAAACGTTTCCAATCTATAGTTCTATACACACATTAATCCACACAAACAACTTTATTCATACAGAACTTAATGGAAAACCTGCCAAACAGCCCCTAGCTTATCAACTAGTTTTTTATGTATATAGCTAGCTTATCAACTAGATTATTTCAGACATGAAAAGCTTATTAAGTAGTTTATCAATCAACTGTTATCTCGTTAAGTAGCTTTAGCTTATAATGACTGAAAAAAGATGGTTTTGTGTGGCAGCAAACTAACACGGCCGACATGTTAGAAGAGGCGGTCGAGTATGTCAAGTTTTTGCAAACACAGATCCAGGTATCTCTTCTCTGTTCAATTCTTATTTTCACCCGTTTTATAATGTAAAAGTTTTGGGATCTTACCAATTATACGACCATCGAAGTCTTACCTGTTAAGGTAGCTACTAAGCTTTAGAGAGAATATTGGTTGCTTTATACTCTTAAGATATGCTTAATAACCTATAGATGGCAAGATCTTACCAATTCTATAACCCCCTAATTAATAGCAAATCAGCGGCTTATTAGTTAAGCTACTCTTGCGTAATAAATTTTTTTAAGAGAGAATCTTGGTTGCCTTAGGGCCTGTTCGTTAGCAGCATAATGTAGCAGCTTAATGAGCTTAATGGGACTCAACTTTCAGTCAGCTATACACAACTGTTCGGTAGTGGCTTAATGATATAGAAAGCGTATATTCAGTAAGCTTCTAAGGGAGAGCTTCATGCAGAAAGGCAAATTTTTCGAAACCCGTTTCTCTCATTAAAAGAACAAACTCCTTCCATTGATGAAAAAACCCCTCCAAAAACAAAAACCTTCACAATCTATGTAGACAGGTTAATCCACGCACACAACTTTGTCTATACAGGATATCATGAAAACCAACTAAATACGCTCTTATATGCTTAAAATATGCTTTATAAACTACAAATGGATGGATCAATGCTGTTATAGTGGTCAAAACGTCAAAATACAGAACAGCGGGCATGACTTGGATTTGAAATAGCGATTATCATGGAGGAATAGCGCCATAGCGGTCCAAAAATGGTGGTTCATAATTTCATATAATATTTCTTAGAACTATATATATACATACATAAGTTAACATATTATATTCACTAATTAAAATAATATAAGGGCCCAAATTAAATCAAAATAAAATAAAATAAGGACCCAAATCAAAATAAAACCCTCTTTTAACAGTTCCATTAATAGGAAGCCTCTGGATTGAATAGGTAAATCTTGTTTGACAAATTAAAAGATTGCCTCTTAATGCTTCTAAAAACCCCCTGAATGGTTTTGTATCTTGGGTCTCCCTTAACAATTTAGCGCCCTGGTTTCATCCTCAACAATTACCAAATAACCATATTTCATTTTGCACTATATAACAAGAGCCTCTTAATCATTTTGACCACTTAATCATCCGACACCAAAACGGTATTGCAGACTGCTATATCATTATCAAAACGGCAATTTCCTCCGATATTTTGCTTATAACCGATAAAAGGATCTTTCCAACATAATTAGTTATTGGTTGCTAAAATTGGCAGGATCTTACAGACCATCGAAACAGATGCACATGCTCGGTTAAGGATCAGGGGTAAAGTTTCTCCCAAATCGTACTAGAGTTTTTCAACTTTCGATATGGTTTCGGGTGAAGTAATCGATCTTCAAACGACACTGCTTCATCCAACATCGATCTCCGAAAGAAAAATAGTCTACTTGCTGTTGGTACAATTCTAGCTTCAGTTTTCAGCTTCAGCCTTTTCTTATTTTAGAAATTTAGTAGCAATATGTAGTTGTAAATTATACATATACAAAATCAATATCTTTAGATTATACATATATGCAGAAACTGGTGTTAGATGTGTGAAACCATATCATATGCCTCATGTAATAGTAATACATATACATAATAGTTGAATAGTTGTTTTTTATTCCTTACACTTCTTGCCTTCCTTTTACCCATGTCTACTAGAGTTATAATTCTAGTTCTCACTTTTCATAAACCAACTTACTTTATACCTACTATTTGGTTTGGTTTTTGGTTCCTAGTCTGATTTTATTAGTTGCCATGATTGAGGCTATAGTAGTGACTATGCATATCCTAAGGTGTTTTTACAAAAAATAATCGTTTTATTTTTTGGTAAATGGTGGGTTTTTAGAAATTTAGGTGACGTTTGGTTCACAGGATTGTTTTTGGATAAATTGAAATGAGATAGGCTATTTGTACCCTTTGATTTACCATCTACACCCTCAAAAGTGAATTGCTCTTTCACACCTATCAACATCAAATTCCCTTTTTACATTCTCAATGTATGCTTTTTCAATTCTCGATGCATCACACCTTTATTAAAAGGGTGCAAATAGCAACCCTCAATGAAATCAGTCAAGGGAATGTGACTTTGAAGAAATTGGAATGGAATATTATCAGGTTTGACTACATTGGCTGACATGATTGAAATGGACTTTGATAAAATAATTTGTCATTTGTCTGTTTGGTTCTTAGAATGTAGTTTTGGAATTTGAATGAATTTTTGGTAAATGATCAACATATCCTTTAATTTTTTTTTAACAAAATGTTTAATAAAATAGTACTAAACACTTTATTTTTTAATTAAAATAAAATAATTGTTAAAATAGTTATATTAATAAAAATTTAATATACTTTAGTTAGATATTTTTTATATAATTTAATAAAATAATTATTAAATATTTACTAAAATTACTATTAATTAATTTATACCATTTTGGCGGGCTATTATCCATAAAATGCTATAGATCTAACAACGATGGAATTTCGATTCTATGAATCTTTGACTGAGGAATTGACAAAACAGTCCTAGAAACAGAATTTCCCACTTAGGCTTACTATGTTTTAGGATTTTTTTTAGAATATCAAAACTGATCCAGTTTCTTATATTATAATGTATAATGGTATTTATATTCTAATCTACTTGAATTTAATTTATTTAAATACTTTTTTTGAAGGAAACCGGCAATATTATAAAAAGCAAAAAAGAAAAAACGTTAACCAAGGACAGGCCCCAAGGTTAGCCAAACAAGGAAAGGCAGCAGCCAACCAAACAGAAAACCAAAATAAAAAGACAAACTACAAACCCAAAACCAACAAAACTAAACAACACCAACAGATACGACAAAGCAGTCAATCATCCAAGTCTAGTAGCACCATCAAAAGTCATCCAAGCCATCCGTTGAAGCACAACCTCCCTGATCTCCTTAATAACGATGTTTACCGTATTTCTCCGGTTTCCAAAAGCCTCCGATTCTGCTCCCGCCATATACAATAAACCGTAGCCTGCAAAGCCAATCGCTGTTCTTTTCTCCGAGGGCCACGACCATGAAGAAGATCATTTCGTATGTCATCCCATCTTTCAGCAAAACCAAACAGACAAGTGTCTCTCTTAATAGTCCGCCAAACCTCCAATGAAAAAGTACAAAGAAAGAACAGGTGGTCATGACTATCCATTAAAGTGTTGCATAACGGGCAGGAAAGATCCGGCGGATCATGCTTCCAATGTAATCGGTCCTGTGTTGGAAGCCGCCCATAGCAAGCCGTCCAAACACAGAATGCATGTTTGGGAATACAACCTTTAAACCAAACCTCTTTAGCCCATCCAACCGAATCAATGTGTCCATTCAGGTCTGAATAGGCATCTCCCACCGAGAAATGACCCAACGAACCATCCAAGCGTTTCCAACATACCTCATCTTGAGTAGCGTCTAATAGAACCGGGAAATCAAGAAGCTGAAGGTTCGGATAAATCTGACACCAAGCTGTTGGCCAAACGGACCCACACGTCAAGAGAAGTTCTCTGGCTGTTGTAGTAGTAGTTGTTGGAATTTTTTTGGTAAAATATAGGCTTTTTACCAATATTTGGACACAAATTAATTATGTATAAATGTGTTATATATAGTTAACTCTTTGTGGGTGTGTGTTCCACTATATGAGAGCTTCGAATCAGTATATCGAGTGTCCAAAACGGATAATGTGTGAATGAGATATCGATTCTCAAAGATGAGCAATTGGGATGAGTTATTTGTAACTGATGTTAACATATTCTAGTTAGAATTATTCTAGTTAGAATCGTCGGTTTCGATTCTCGAATTAAAACCGTTTGTCGGTTTCGTAAGTTATTATTCTAGAATTGAATATACGAATTAATGGTTTCGTAAGTTATTATTCTATAATTGAATATTAGAATTAATGTGTCGGTTTCGTCAGTTACGTTTTTCCATTATATAATAACACCCAAGAGCTCATTCTTGTTACAACCTACAACACACATTCTATGAAATCGCTCTCTCTTCTTCTTCTTCTCTGCGTACGGTTTTTCCGGCAACTATTTTCAGGCAAGTGTTATCCGGCAGTTCATCGACTGTTTCAGCCGTTGTACCCTGGGAGCAGACGGCAAATCTGCTTAAGGGAATCGTGTCAAACACGAGCCTCGGCTACCTCTAACTTGGTTCTCGGAACCTATGTATTTCTATTCTTCTACTCCTTCTTGTTTAGGATTTTGGAGTTTGTTTCCAGAATCATTTTAATAATCAAATAACCTTTTCGCTCTCTCTTTTCTTGGAGATTGGTTATTTTTTGGATTATTATTTTCAAACGAAAATTCGTTTTATCGTGGGTTTTTATTCAAAATAACCAACATTCTTAAGCAGATTTTATACATTAAACAATGTTGCAAAAGTCGAGTTTGTTTTTTGACTTTTTAAACCGTTTTCATTCCTAGACATAATTTAGTTTGTCTTACGAAAATCGAGTTTGTTTCGATTGGTTTGAAATAGATTATTTAAAGCGAATTGTTTGAAATGTTTTGTTAATAGAGTTTTGTCTTACGAAAATCGAGTTTGTATCGATTATTTGAACGGAATGTTTAAAACGATTTGTTTGAAAAGTATTGTTTTAAACATATTACTTGAATGGTTTTTTTTTGCAATAAAAAGTGTTTGCAATAAACATATTAGTAATCCGTTTATATTTGTTCCTTTGAGTGTCAAAATCGAGTTTGTTTCGATTGTCACGACATAGCATTTATAATAAAACGGATGGAGTTAACATAAATGTTTGAACACAAATTAAGTTTATTTCGATTGTTTCATTTCTGTTTTGTGTAAACAGTGGATTTGATTTGTGAATATGAAACAATTTTCAGGAACCAAATAATGGTCAAAAGTTCAAACAGCTTCTCCCGAATAGATGTTAAATCTCGGGATCAAGTTTTTGGAACAATTGGTTTATTAACGCGTGAAACAATGATGTCGGCCGCTCGAGGATGGTTTTTGGATTCGTTAGCCGAAAATCATGTTACTAACTCTCGATCGGATTTTGTTAATTACCAAAATATCGAGGGAAAAGTGAAACTATTAAACCGACGACGTATGAAGGTTGTCGGTATAGGAACAGTGAAGTTAAGATGTTCAAATGGAAAAACCTTGACTCTTGAGAAGGTTCTTCATGTTCCAAAAATGTCAAAGAAAATAGTTTCCGCGGGAGAATTAACAGAAAATGGATGTGTTATAGTACTTCATTCCCAAGCGGTGATACATGGGCAAGGTAGTATCTTTTACGGTGAGAAAATAGATCGGTTATACCGATTGGATCTCGATCATGTTATCGATATCTCGGACGATGAGAGTTCTGGGGATAGTAATTCTATCTAGTTTAGCGTTATTGTATCTTTTAAACTTCGATAATAAATTATGGTTGAATTTCGTTTTAAACTTTATCAATTTTGTATTGGTTTTATAAAGTTTATATCTAAGAGATACACACAACTCTCAAGTTACCACGTCTCAAGATACTACGTCTTAAAAATCGGAATGTTATCATGTTCGGAAATGAGTTTTCCATGTAAGACGTTGACCATCGACATCATGAAATAGTACCCTAAAATGTGGGGGTAACTACCAATTGTAATTTAAAAAAAAAAAAATGATGACATGATAATTAATTCGTTGGATTTAATTCGTATAAATGTTTGTCGGTTACGAATTAATTACGTCAATTACGAATTTCGATATTAATTCGTTTAACTGTTTGTCGGTTACGAATTAATTACATCAGTTACAATCTTCGGATTTAATCCGTATAAATGTTTGTCGGTTATGAATTAATAACGCCAGTTACGATTTGTTTTAATTCGTTTAACTGTTTGTCGGTTACGAATTAATTACATGGTTAAATTTTCAGTTTTAATTCATATAATTGTTTGTCAATAATGAATTAACTGTTTCGGTTATAATTCGTTTAATTACGAATTAACAATGTTGGTTTTAATTCATATAATGAATTAAAACAATATATACATATATACACGCATTTAAGTTGGAATAATTATGAATTAACTCCAAATAGGCTCACCTATTTGGATACAATGTCTAGGAAAGATATAGGCGGATTGTTTTTTATTCTAATGAGGTCGTGTTTTTAAATGCTTTTGAGCATACCCCCCTCACCGTCTTTCCTGGTTGTATTCGAGTAGAGCTACCGAAAGGGGTTGAGTAAATAATAGTTTCCCTTAATGTGTATTTTGGATTTAATTCAACAATTGTTTGTCAATTATGAATTAATCATTACAATTTTTAATTCGTTTAATTGTGTGTTCATAACGAATTAATTATGATTGGTAATAGAATGCCATGATATCAATTGATAGACGAATCCAATAAGTTTGGATCTAAATCATCGTATAAGTTTGATGAAATATTAGCAATGAAAGTAAAGGTTAAAACTTTGTGTATAACCTAAGCTAAATATATCAAAAAGAGAATATAGTCATGATAGAGTGATCATTGAGTATGACTATATTAATAGAACAACTAGGATCCTAGAGTTTTGGATGCCTAGATTGTCACTTATAGATAGTTGCGATTAAGCTCTTTGGTGGTGACAATAACACTCATGTATGATGCATTGACAAGAACATCTGGCCAATGTTTTTGTGAATTCATCAACATATGTGTGTGTTCTTGTTATAGCTTAAACGTATTGCATAGCTAGCAACTCTGTTCATGATATAGAAGAAGATATTACTCAATGAAAATGTTTAAATACATTAGTTGTATCAACTTATGCGAAACAGATTGAGTAGATAATCATATCATTTGAATCAAGATTTGTGCAAATGATTCATGTATGAGTTTGAAGACTCTAAGCAACCGAATAGTTTGTGGTCATATTTGGAGAGACTTACAAACTAGAAATCATAAAACATTTGATAAGTTATGATATCTTAATGGTGAAAAAGGGATGGAAAAGTCACTAGATGACATAACATTATACAATGGTATAATGTATAGATATCTTCATCAAAGGATATAGACAAAAGGAAAGTCTAGATTATTAACATCCATTAGTTTTATGTTGGGAATTGCAAATCTGCAAATGCACTAAATGGATGTGAAAATTGATCTTCTAAATGAAGATTTAGAAGAAATTTATATGGAGCAGCCTAAGGGATTCGTTGCCCAAGGTAAAGAGAACAAGGTGTGTAAACTTGTTAATACCTTATATGGCTTAAAACAGGCTCCAAAGCAATGACATCAAAAGATTGATCAATCCATGTTGGAAAGTGTTTTTAAAATAAGTGTGTTTATATGAATGACACAACTTACGATTATGTCATATGCTTATCATCGGAGGTGATGACAAAATGATAAGGTCCACGAAGGATATGTTGAAATCTAAGTTTGACATGAAAGGCATGGGTTTATCATATGTGATACTTTGAATAAAGATCACAAAAACTCAAAATAGTCTAGTGTTAAGTCAAACACATTATGTGGACAAGATTCTTGAGAAATTTTATAAAGGAGACACAAGTATAACTAAAACTCCTAGTGACACTAGTCAACATCTATCCAAGAATAAGAGAGGATATTGTTGCACAATGTGGAATACTCAAGAATACTAGACAGACTGATGTATCTCATGAGTTGTACCAGACTTGACTTAGCATATGCAGTAAGCAAGCTAAGTAGATACACTAGTAATGCGAGTGTTGAATATTGGAGGAGTATTACTAGATTATCAAGGTACTTAAGATACATAAGAGAGTGTGGACTGCACTATGGAAGATATCCAACTGTAAATAAAGGATACAGTGATGCAAATTGGATATCTGATATAAAAGATTCCAGATCTACAAGTGGATATGTGTTTATACTTGGAAGTGCGACTATATCTTGGAAATCGTCCAAGAAAACTATTATAGCCAGATCCACGATGGAATCTGAGTTTATCGCCCTAGATAAATGTGGCGAGAAAGTAGAGTAGTTGCGTCAGTTTGTGGAGGATGTTCCCAAATGGCCTAAGCCGGTAACGGTCATTTGTATACACTGTGATAGCCAATCGAAAATTGGCAGAGCTCAAAGTACAATGTATAATGGGAAGTTACATTAGACGCAATATGATAAGACAACTAATCTCTATTGGAGTTATCTCGATTGACTATGTAAAGTCAAAAGATAACATTGTGGATCCACTTACAAAAAAAGTTTAAGTAGAGATTTAGTTTATAAGTCCTTAAGATGAATGGGACATAAGCCCTGAATTAATAATTCATGCAAAGGAAACCTTACCCAGAAGACTGGAGATCCCAAGATCTGGGTTCAAAAGGACAACCTAGTTGTATGAATATGGAAGGTCACTGTGGGGGAGTTAATAAACTTTCTAGTTCATTTGATAATTAGTGACATTGAGGATAAGCTCATGGCTTTTAATGATAATTGGAAATCACCTATGTGAAAGAGAAGTGGGGTCGCTTCGAAGGGAATTGACGGGGGCACAATTCCTAAAAGCTTTCACAGAACCAGGCAGTGTTCATGACCATAACGAACACGACTATGAGGATATGAACTTGTTAGGAAGAGTCTTGTGTGAAATATGCAAATTGTCTACACAAACGACTGATCAGTTCAAAGACATCAAGTCTACTGATAGTTAGGAGACTAAGTATGTTTCATAAGGGAAGGTTCAAAGGGTAACACCTACCTATCCTATGCAAGATTCGACTGTTGGAAATTGTTGTGCGGTTTTTTTCATATGCAGAGATCGATCTCCATTCATGTGGGGGATTGTTGGAATTTTTTTGGTAAAATATAGGCTTTTTACCAATATTTGGACACAAATTAATTATGTATAAATGTGTTATATATAGTTAACTCTTTGTGGGTGTGTGTTCCACTATATGAGAGCTTCGAATCAGTATATCGAGTGTCCAAAACGGATAATGTGTGAATGAGATATCGATTCTCAAAGATGAGCAATTGGGATGAGTTATTTGTAACTGATGTTAACATATTCTAGTTAGAATTATTCTAGTTAGAATCGTCGGTTTCGATTCTCGAATTAAAACCGTTTGTCGGTTTCGTAAGTTATTATTCTAGAATTGAATATACGAATTAATGGTTTCGTAAGTTATTATTCTATAATTGAATATTAGAATTAATGTGTCGGTTTCGTCAGTTACGTTTTTCCATTATATAATAACACCCAAGAGCTCATTCTTGTTACAACCTACAACACACATTCTATGAAATCGCTCTCTCTTCTTCTTCTTCTCTGCGTACGGTTTTTCCGGCAACTATTTTCAGGCAAGTGTTATCCGGCAGTTCATCGACTGTTTCAGCCGTTGTACCCTGGGAGCAGACGGCAAATCTGCTTAAGGGAATCGTGTCAAACACGAGCCTCGGCTACCTCTAACTTGGTTCTCGGAACCTATGTATTTCTATTCTTCTACTCCTTCTTGTTTAGGATTTTGGAGTTTGTTTCCAGAATCATTTTAATAATCAAATAACCTTTTCGCTCTCTCTTTTCTTGGAGATTGGTTATTTTTTGGATTATTATTTTCAAACGAAAATTCGTTTTATCGTGGGTTTTTATTCAAAATAACCAACAGTAGTAAACCCCATACTCGAAAACCTTCGATACGGAATTATCTCAGAGAGCGAACCACAGTCCAGCCAAGTGTCCATCCATGCATTGGTGTGCTCACCATTACCAATTCGGTGGAAGAAAAAACGCCTTACAAGGGGTCTAAGATCAAGCAATTTTCGAAACACCCATGACCAAGATGCTTTCGGTGTTGTTGACCATAGAGAATTCCCTTGCAAATAGTGACACCGTACCAATTGCACCCATAATGTAGAGCGACCCGACAAAAGGTCCCAAAGGTGTTTGGTAACCATCGCCCTATTCCAAATACCAAGCCTCCGAATCCCAAGACCTCCTTTCTCCAACGGTTTGCACACCACATCCCAAGAGAGTTTGCACCTTCCTTGAATGGAATCACCTTGAGCCCACGGAAATTTTCTAAACAAGGATTCCAATTCATGAATCACTCCCGATGGCAAAAGGAACACAGACATCCAGTATAACTGCATAGACTGAAGAACATACGAGATAAGGAGCTTACGTCCCGCAAAGGATAAAGCCTTAACCTTCCAATTGTGGATACGCTTTGTTACCTTCTCCACCAGCCCATGATAGTCCACCACCCGTAAGCGAGAAGGAGAGAGAGGTACCCCTAAATACCGTATTGGGAAAGTTCCCGCACTAAACGGTAACAACCCAAGTATAGCCGATTTAGTGTCATCCGGGACGTTTGAAAAAAAGATCTCACTCTTCTCCAAACTAGGAACCATACCCGACCACTCACGAAATAACTCCAACGCATGCTTGAGAACTTGTACCGAAGCGACATCACCCCTAGTAAAAACAAATAGATCATCCGCAAAGCAAAGGTGCGAGATCCCAAGGGCTTGACAACCTTCATGAAAACCAAAAGAGGTATTCGCCTGCTGTATACAATGCTTAAGTGCCATATTAAAGCCTTCCATTACAAGGGTAAAAAGGTATGGAGAGATGGGATCTCCTTGTCTAAGCCCCCTTGCTCCCTTGAAGAACCCCACCGATTCACCATTAATTGCAAGAGAAAAGGAAGATGTATTAAGCATTTCTTTTATCCACGCAATAAGCACCGGATGAAAACCAAACCCTGTAAGCAAAGAAATAACATACATCCAATCTACCGTATCATAGGCCTTGCGGATATCTATTTTAAAAGCGCATCTAGGTGGCCCCGATGATTTGTGGTATCCAGAAACCAACTCATGGGCAAGAAGAATATTATCCGAGATCCTTCTACCAGGGATGAAAGCCGATTGGCTTTTGCTTACAAGCTTATTCAGATATGGCTTAATGCGTTCAGAGATGATCTTGGAGATACATTTATAGATGACCGAACAGCAAGATATAGGGCGAAAATCCCCAACTCTCGATGCATTAGGGCATTTCGGGATTAAGCAAAGGAGAGTGTGGTTTACTTCTTTTAGGAGACGTCCGGAATAGAAGAAATTATGCACAACAATGGTAACATCCTCTCCCACCACATCCCATGAAGATTTGAAAAACTTCGACGTAAAACCATCCCAACCTGGGGACTTGTCATTTCCAATTCCGAAGATTGCATCCTTAATTTCATCATCAGAAATGGGACGAATAATGTCAAGAGATTCCCCTAACGAAAGTGACGCACCATAGAGCTCATGTGGGATATTTGCATTGACACCCTCATCCCGTGTACCAAGAATGCTCTCAAAATGGTGCAAAAACGTAGATCCAACCCCATCTCCCATTACAAAGTTTCCCTGCTGGTCAATAATAGAATGTATAAAAGAATGACTACGTTTCTCCTTAACGCACTTATGCAAGTACTTTGTGTTCATGTCTCCTTCCTTTAACCAGTGCACTTTCGCCCGTTGTCTATAGTAGCATTCCTCATCCGTCTTAGCCTGTTGATAGGCAAGGAAAATATGTGCTAAGTCTTCCAGAAGCATTCTATTCCCCGGATCCGAATCCAAAGAGGTTTGAATAATGTCCAATTCAGTTTTCAGAAACACCACCCGTTTGGACATATCACCATACCGTGCTCTTAGTTGACGAAGCGGCTTCTTCAAAGATTTCAGTTTGCAAACAAGTTGGTACATGAAAGAACCAACAACCGGAGAATGCCAAGAATCAGCCATCACTTGATGAAAATTCGGATGTTGGACTACAAAGTTATCAAACCGGAAGCCCGTAACAATTTTCCGAATATCACCACCAAATGAAAGCAATCCCGGAGAGTGGTCAGAGACTCCACGTGGAAGAAACCGAACATGTGCATCACGAAACAAAGAGGTAAACTCAACATTACTGAGAATGCGATCCAGCTTCCTTAGAATACCATCACCTCCAAGTGGTTTTTGAGACCACGTATATTGGATACCACCATACGAAACATCAAATAGTTCCACATCCTCCATACATAGAAAAAACTCTTCCATGTCAACATTGCGCCTAGAAGAGCCACCATAACCATCATGCTGAAAAAGCATAGCATTGAAGTCTCCCAAAACAACCCACGACCTCTGATTCATTATCACCTTAGCTTTCCTCAAGCCCGACCATAATTCCCTTCTTACAACCGTACTATTGGATCCATAAACAAACGTAGCATAAAACGAATCATCAATGCCTTTTATACGGATCATGCAGTGAATGCATTGAGCATGAGATTCGATGACCATAATGTCAAGACGGCGCATATCCCATGCCAAGATAACTCTTGCCCCCGCATCACAGAAAGCTACATTTGAGACCCAACTCCAATTACGAAAAACAGAATCACAAATCGAACCAAGATTTTCGAGGCACACTTTAGATTCTACAATAGCACAAACCGAAACTCCAATGGCAACAATCAAATCCCTAACACTATCCTGCTTGTTTCGGGTGTTAAAACCCCGAACATTCCAGCAAGCAAAATTAATCATTAAGAAGAGTGTTTAGAGGGATGATGTACCAGATTCCCAGACAGTCCTCTAGGCCGCTGAGACATGTTAGTGGAAGATGAATGACCAGCTTTTCCACCTGTTCCACCTGTTCCACCACCTCCACGATCATCTGGGTTAAGAACAGAAAATCTGTTTGGATTCTTCAGGATGCTTTTCAAGGGCTGTTTAGGGAGCATAGCTTCCGCTACAGCTGTGATCAAGGGTGGAGCATTTGGATCCGTAGCCGGACCCTTCAATTCAGCCTTTTGTAAATCCCTATTATCCCTTGTACCAGTATCAGACGGTGTTCCAATGTTACTAACTTCAACCTCCACATGAACTTCCTCTTGTGGTTTAGTACCCTCTGACGCCAGAATACGGTCCTCTTCCACTATTTCAACTAATGGTCTCTGGTCAGCCCCTAGAACCGTATCTGGCTTTGGATCACCAACAATTGGAACGTCCTCGGATGTAGACACAACCTCTGGAATATCAATATTTGAATTGACCCCATAAGTAGAGGCCTCCACATTAGTTACAGTTTTTGGTTTCCATTGCTTGCGTGTCACAGTAGTGAATCCCTCTGAATCAACCTCCTTCTGTTTCTGCTTTTTAGAATCCACCACAACAGCCCTAGGGCACCCAGATCTTTTATGTCCAAAAACCAAGCAATGGCTACACTGTATTGGTTCCCATATATATTCCACATGTACCTTGACAACGGTATCCTTCTCACCATTAATACTAGGAATCACTACATCAATTTCACGTTTTAATTCTCCAACAGGCCAAGTATCAATTAAAACCTTTGCAAAACCCGGTCTACCCCATGCATTATCGCACATAGAAGCCGTGGCAGAAACCATTTGTTTCGGTACTCCAATCGCACTTGCAATACGTCCAATACCTTCAACATTAAAAGCAACTAGAGGAATGTTGTGTAATTTAACCCATAAGGGACACATCGAGTGTACTGGCTTAGATAAACCCTTAGATGGGTCCCATCTGAATGCAAAAAGAGGAGCATTTCGAATAAACAACGGCCCTTGCTCAATGACCTGATTACACCCCCCTTCGTCATTAAATTTAAAAAAATACACCCCATTTGCATTCATCATAACATCCACTAAACCAAATTTACCCCAACTGCGTGTAACAGACTGCTTCACAACCATAAAAGGTACTCTCGGCCCCAAGAAATAACCATACATCGTAGAGTTATACCTTAGAGCAGCTTTCTTTGCTAGTTCAACCGGAAGAGCCACCCTCACATCCGCCTTAGAATTAGGTGGATAAAAAGTGAGAGTGTTCGACACACCTCCTCCAACAGCCGCAGCATAACTGCCTTCACCCGGCGTGAGATGAAGACGAGTATCATTAGGAGACAGCCTCTCAAAAACAGAAACACGAGAGGAATCAACAGGAGCCTCCACATCTCCCATGACAATCCAGAATGCAGCAGACTCAAAACACTCTCACAGAGAAGCTTAAGACAAGGTTCTAGTTAAACTAGCCCTAACAAGACACATTACTCTTTGGGATAAAAAATACTTTAATGTAATATAATAAAAAATTGTTAAATAATTTGATAAAATATTTTTTTTATTGTTAGGTTATATTTTAGGAGTATATCTGGTATCTTAAAAAAAATGAATTCCAACCATCAAAATATTTAGTGGTTGCTAAAAGAATGAACCAAACGAAGGTTTGAATCTAGTCAATGAAATTCAACATTTCAATTTTGTTAGCTACCTTCAAAATTTGCGACCAAAAGCCACATTACTCTTTGGGATGCCTTTGATTTGTCGGATTTGGTATTTTTGAATGCTTTTAGTTGTTTTTGTTATTAATGATCTTCAACTTAATTTCAAACAATGTTTGGGATTCGTATAGTGTCACTCATCAATCTCGTACCTAGCCGTTCCAAATATTTTGTAGAACCTGTGCAAAAAGGACAAGGTTAATGTGTGCTTAATTTTTCTGTTATATTATTTATTAAATTACTTTTTACTATATTTTAATGTTGTTTATGATAAATCAGCTGTCCATCTATTATTTTTGTACACAATCTTAATTTTGAATGTTGTTATGATAATTACCATGCAAATTTTATTATTGATTTGTTAATTTTTAATGTTACTGTTTTTTAAACCTTTATAGCCTTTTTAAAATAAAACAAGACTTTTTTGAACGGCAAACAAAACTAATCGAAAAAACACTAACTGAAATTCAAAAACACAAAAAGAAAATTAAACATCCCAAGGCCCCATGACGATCTGGGCCCTGTGTGATGGCACCGATCGCACACCCCAAGGAACGGCCCTATCTCACACATCAAGTTTTGCCAATTGTCGGGATTCAATGATGTTGCTGCCCAATAGGGCGGAATTTTAATGAAGTTCTACAAATATTAGATTTGGGAATTCATTTTAATGAAGTTCTACAAATATTAGATTCGAGAATTCCATTGAATTGTTGGTATATATAAGGTTTCTTTTAAAAATATTTCTATATACGTTAAAATATTGTTTTATGGGTATACATAAGGTTTCTTTTAAAAATATTTCGATATACGTTAAAATATTGTTTTATGATAGTTGACAAGTGTTTTTTGTAGTTATTTATATTTTTATTTATGTTGTAAATATACATTCATGCTAGAAAAGGAACTTATTGACCAATCCAATTAACAATGTCTAGTCCTCATTCAAACAGAATATTTAGGATTTTCCTTTAATCTTAAACCTTTCAAAACTTATCTCAAACCGAACTACTTATGGTATATAAATGGGGTTATTTTATAAAAGAACTATCTTCCTTTCATTATGGTATTTTTGAACGGGGTCATTTTACATATCGTCAATTGACTTTAGTTAGAACCCGTCAATTGACTTCAGTTGGAACCCAACAACGACAACGCTTAGACTTCCTTTCGTACTAGCTAAGAAAGAATAATTTTATCTAAAACGAATTGAAATTCTTGGTGTGAATTTTGTATGTATATATTGGCCCATCTTAACATACTTGTATTCAAATGTAGTTCCATGCATGAACTATCATTAACGGGAAAAAAACACGAATGGTATACAAGATCTTAAATGATCACTCTCAATGAAGTACAAGAACTAAAACCACTTCAAACTAGATTGAGATCAGACCACTTTCTTATATCAACCACCCCTGTATAAAAACACACACCGCTTTTACATCTCACATCTCACATCGAAAACAAACAAAAGAAAAACAAAAAGCGACGTTCACGACCACGGTATCTGGTTCGATCTCTCTCAAGATCACAAAGGAAGTTACCGTTGGCCATCCAGCGCTGCAAACTTGCCCCCATTATGGTGGGTGTTAGATTATTTAATTAGTCGTCTCTGGTTTGAAGCAACTGGCCTATGTAGGCCAGATGCCACGTCAACATCACTAATGTTGACACATTCAGTGTTGAAGAGTAGGCATTCAACTTCTTCAGCTTTTCGTTCCGTCCACCTTCCTTCTCTCCCATGGTTTTTCTTCCCTCCTTTATCTTCTTTCTCTCCACGATCAACTATGACAAACCCACCGTTAGAACAAAACTGACTTTGTAGAACATTAAATATGTCTAAAATATGTTTTAGAAAACTAAAGTTCATAGGATAAAAACCACACATCTCATATAGAAGTGTTGCATAAATTTATAAGTCTGCTCTTGACGTCTTATCAACCGATTAATCATCACCGCAAGAGACTGCATTTACTCGACGTTTCTAATATCTAAATGATCTAAGTAACTACTCCATATAACTTGATATCTAATCGTATTACAATAAACTTATAAAACAATTTTGACATCTTAATTAACAAGTTTTCAAGAAACACTTTCGGGAAGAAAAAGATCTTATTAATTGAAATAAAATGATAATACATCCCTAATGCGGTGTTCGAGAACCCAAAAACCAATAAGACATTTGTTTTGTTAGAAAAACCGTCTTATAGAAGCATGTATTATATAAAAACTCGCAATGTCCTATAGATTAAAAATCTAATAGGACTCGTTAATTTAAAATGCCCTTAAACACGAAAAACCGTTCATAAATATATTATAACATTTTTATGTGTGACTTCTTACACATTAGTCTATTAGGATATTTAAACATCATCTATGTTTAATTCAAACAATAATCACAAGTAGAACATCTTTTTAAGCATCAAGAAACTTGAAATCTTAAAGATTCTTTTAATTACCTTGGTTGCTTGAGGCTCTAAGAAGAAGAGATTGATCAAGATCATTAAAAGGGCAGAAAGAAGATTAAATCCTTGAAACATTTCCATCTTGTTCCAAACAACAATCCCTTTTCTACCTTGGCTCACCATATACCCAATTAGGGATCCACCAACACAATATGCCATTGCCCTAAAATACACCATATGCATCTTGCTCACCACCAATTCCAACTTCTGTTTCGGTAAGCACTTACTGAGTAAGTATCTCGATACGAACGTAAACCATACCCCCATCCCGTACGCGATCGAAAAACCCAACAAATGCCACCAACTCACCACCACTTTTATCCTCTCGAATGAAAACATCAAGAAAAAGTCATGAACAAGCTTCTTCCACCCCTGAAAAAGCTCGTTCAAACTCGTTTCTTTGACGTTTTCGAGGGTTTCTTTAACGTCCTCGGCCCCTTCTTCGACTTTCCGGCTAACGTTCCGTTCTATATCTTCCCCTATTCGTTTTGGCGAGTCAACAACGTCCCAGTTTTCCATCTTGTCGACATAGTCTTTTAGTGTGCCGCCGATTCGGTCCCCTAGGGAATCACCAACGGTCGTTTTCGCGGTTCCGACGGCTTGTTTCGCTTTTCCTCCGACCCATGAGACTCCGTCGGATACTTTTCCAGCTAGTTCGTCGCCTGCGACGCTCCTGGCCGTTTCTCCAACGGATTTAACTCCGTCAGAGAGCTTTTCGGATAATTTTCCGACGTTGGCCTTTTCTCCGACGGATTTAAATCCGTCGGAGAGCTTTTCGGATAATTTTCCGACGTTGGCCTTTTCTCCGACGGATTTAACTCCGTCGGAGAGCTTTTCCGATAATTTTGCCTTTTCTGCCACTTCACCCACGGTTTCTTTAGCGAGTTCTTCGAGCTCGTGGGCTTTACCCAAAACCACGTTTTTCGACCTCTTAAGTGCGCTCGCAAGCTTATCGATGAACTTGCGGAAAAACTCTTTACCATCTTCCACCACCCGAGGCCGCCACCTCCCATGATCATCACCACCACCACCACCACCGCCGCCGCCACGACCACCACCGGAATCGTCGTGCTGCGAAATCAAGATTTTAGCGTTCCCTTTGCGTTGTTTTTCGAACTCGATAACCACCGCTCCACGAGGATCTTTTACGATCACTTCGTGGCGGTTGTGATGGTCGCGAGAAGCCGGCCACATCGCTCCGGCCACCGCCAACGCCAGCATCACAAAAAGAAACCCAAATCTCACCTTCTTAATCACCATCTTATAAATCACACTTCTCAATCTCACACTTGTGTAGTTCTTGAATTATTAGGGTTTTAACTGAATCAGACACAAAGAACTTAACCATTCAGATAAAAAGGTCGGTTATCATTTGTGATGGATTTTATAAAGATATAGATGAAGAAAGATCGCACGTAGGTTGCTGACGATTGATGGGACTAGACACGTGTCCTGCTGCATGTGTGACACGTGTCGTCCTCACCATGTGTGGAATTTTATAAAAACCTAATTGGTCGAATGGAATTCAAAGATTTATGTTTTTCTTTTCCGATGATAAGCATGTAGTCCGCAGGGTTACCAGCAATGAACCCAATAAAATATTTTAACAATGGCGGCAGATCTAGCAGCGCCACCGTCCACCACCGACATCGTCCGCCGTGAACTCCGGCAAAACGGATTTGATATCGTCATGTGTTGATCGGATACAGTGGAACTTGTTGATTGGTGAGTTTTCCGATGACAGTCTTTAAACATTTCAAATCTTTTTGAAATGTAAACTTTATTAACACTTAAAAATTCGAAAAACATAATTTAAAAATTATAATATTTGGTTATATTATTATTTATTAAAATATTATATTGAGGATCGGCTTCAATAAAACCTTAAATAAAATATTGTGAACGTGAGGAGTACTAGTATTGCAGTACGTGATAATATTCAGTCTTAATATTCGGACTGAATAAAGCTTGTTTTCGGTCTGAATAAAGCATGAATATTCAGACTGAATGAATAAAGTTTAGGTGCTGATTCAGATTGTCACGTGTCACCATTTTGTTGGTTCTTAGTACGTTCACAATTAAAAATAAGTTCACATATACCCATAACGGTGCTCCCCTTTGCACATATACCCACACCGTTACGCCGTTATAACGGCGCTATAACGGCGATATAACGGGGACATAACGGCCCAAAACGCCGTTATTTGACTGAAATGTGCATAACGGCCCTTATAACGGCCTTTTAGGGGTATTTGTGCAAAGTGGGGGTGGGGCTTTGTGCATACACATCAATTACCGATATATATATATATAGGTTAGGTTCAAATATAAACTCAATTTTGGTTGTGAACATGAGAAAAAATCTCAGCCACACATCTTCAGTTACCGTGGACGCGATCATGAAGGATTGACGCGATTCACGGAGGGTGGAGATTATTAAAGAAGGGGACCCGGTCAAAGCTGTCTTCATTGATCGGATGTGTGGCTGAGATTCGTCCTCATGTTTACAACCAAAATTGAGTTCACATTTGAACTCCCCCTCTCTACAGAGAGGGAGGGGGGGAGTTCAAATGTGAACTCAATTTTGGTTTTGGTCAAGTTTAAATGGAAACTCATCTTTAATTGGGAACGTGAGGACAACTAGGAGCGTGCCACGTGGCATATTCAGGTTTAAAGTTTACGAAATTGCCCCCGGCATCCTACAGCCCTTGCAAGAAATTATTCGGCGTTTCATGGTCAAAACTGCTTTTATTGACTACATGAGTGATGAAGATCACTTATATACTTCATATTTTTTAGCACTTCTTATTTGAACCTGACCCTATATATAAGGTCAGGTCTAAATGAAAACTCATTTTTCATTTTGAATGTGAGGACAATTGAGAGAGCGCCACGTGGCATTCACCATGAATAATCATGTATTATTCAGAGTAAATAACGTCACATTCAGAGTGAGTAATACAATATTTTGTATTATTCACTTTAAATAACACTGAATGCTACGTTATTCACTCTGAATGCAGTGAACGTTGCATTATTCACTTTGAATAATACATGATTATTCAAAGTAATATGCCACGTGGCGCAATCTCAACTGTTCTCACTTTCGCAATGAAAAACGAGTTTTCATTTGAACCTACAAATAAAAATTATATATTAATGGCAGGTTAGCGGTTTGAGCTACGCCTAACCCAATTTCAACCCTCACAATTGGCAGTTTCGCGGGTTGGCATTTAACGGGTTGGTGGGTTAGGTTTAATTGGATTGTTAGCGGTTTGGGTTGTAGAGGTGCATTTAACAATCATAAGAACATCTCCAACATGATTTTTGTATTTTTTTTTCTAAAATAGAGAACCATGTGTTAAAATCTCTAAAAAGATTTACATCTAACTCCAACAGATTTTCTACAAAGATTTTAACTTAAACTATATATATATATATATATATATATATATATATATATATAAAATGAGGATCCTCATGCAAGGTATGGCATGACACAATGAGAGAACTTCTTTGCTATTTATCTAATTTCTCAAAATTTTGTTTTTTTTGTAGAAATGATTGGATTAGTAAAAAGATTGAAGATTAGTGTTGTTTAGGTGTCCCACATTGGTAGAAAGATGAAAGTTTGAAAAATTGTCAATTGCGTTAAAAAGGAACGTAGTTCACTCTAGTTTTTTTTTTTTCATTTTGGAGAATTTACTTTTAAAATACACATTTAAGGATATATAACAAAACTTTACAACAAAAAAATGGAACTAATTCCCAATATAGTAAGTTATTATTGATTTTTCAATAATTATATTATTTTAAAAATTATAAATAAACATCAATATTGTCTTGTCCCTTAAATAATTTCCATGTCATCAAAAAAAAAATCCATATAAATAATGTTTATCACTTACTCTAAATCTCAATTCATTCATCTCTCATTATTATCGATCGTTTTTTTTTTAATTAAACTTATTTTTCTTAAAAATTCTCTTTGCTTTTTGCTTTACACATATCAAAACCTATTTCCTAAACTCTAAAACCCTATTATTTTCATTCTTCAAACAATCTCTCCTTAACAACCATTGTTTTTTTTTCCACTAGAAGGGCTATTGGAATTGAAATTTGTGCCTGATTATTAAATATGTTAAGTTGAAATTAGAGATTTGGTGGGAATAGGAATTAGGGATTTTGTCATTACGTTAAATTGAAATTAGAGATTTGGTGGAAATTGGAATTAGGGATTTTGTCATTTTGTGACAAAGAAGTAGGTGAAGGTTTCAATAAAAAAACTCATTTTCTTACTATTTTAACAAAATGTTGGCAATTAGCCTCCTAATTCTAAACTGCAGGGATCAAAATCGTAAATTATCAGCAAATCAACGTTTACAAAAACCATAATTTACTCAAAGTGTCAAAGCATCAACCAACGAAGAGAGAATCTCAACTACCACTCGTGCATCTCGTGTCGTTGACATGGATGACAACTTCGCCGGAGCTCAGTCGCCGCTCCTCCGCAGCTTCGTCGCCGGTGTCGTCGACTACCGAGGCCGTCCGGTTCTCCGATCCAAATCCGGTAGCTGGCGATCGGCTTATTTCATAATCGGTAACGTTAATCCTCTTAAAGACATCATCAGGTTATTAGTAGAAAGAGTTTTGAGCATTTTGATTGTTTTATGCAGGTGTGGAAGTTGCGGAGCGATTTGCGTACTACGGGATCAGTTCGAATTTGATCATGTACTTGACGGGGCCGTTGGGGCAGTCGACGGCGACCGCGGCCGAGAATGTGAATGTGTGGACCGGAACGGCGTCGCTTCTTCCGCTCGTTGGCGCTTTCGTTGCCGATGCTTTTCTCGGCCGATACCTGACGATTACAATTGCTTCTCTGCTCTATATACTGGTTTGTGTTCTTGGAATCTTTATTTTTTGTGTGATTTTAGGAGTTTTTTTTGTGATTTTGGTCAGGGGGATGAAAACATATATATGTGATCTATGAATGATATGGTGAGAATAGTTGATAAGCGTACCGAAATCAACAATAACATTTCAACGTCTGTTGATTTGTTTTTTGAACTCCAAAAGTGCTTAATTATTGGCTCATGGTAGCAAAAATAGTTTTTAGAAAAGTGTTTGCATTAGTTTTTGTAGTGGTCAAAGCCAGTAAGGCCGTCGGGCGTCGGTTATACTTTCTTCTTCCCCTTTCCTTACCCACTGCCACATGAGCGCTAAATCGTTCTTCCCTCCTTTCTCTTTTCATGTGTTATACCCAACCCAATTTTACCGGATAAAAACCACCTATCCCAAATTCACATGTCTCATCCTTATCCAACCAATGAAATAATGACACATCAGATTTATATATACTTTAAATTTATTTTATTCAACTTCATATTCTCTCTGATGATGTGTCTCATTTGATTGGTGGACATGATTAGGACATGGAAATTAGGGATATGTGATTTTTATCCAATTTTACCCGTACATTTTATTTTATTAAATTATTAATAAAAGAAGAGAGAGAAAGGGGGTTGGGGGGTTGGGGTGGGTTGGGGGGTTTACGGTTTACCGATCGGGTTTGAGAAGCCGATGGCTTCAACCCACTACCCCCGTGGTGGTGTTCCCGTTGGGACCCGATGAAACTCGCCCCCTGCCCTGGGTTTGAGCCTTGACAACTCTCCTCTGCCAATTGGATGGCGTGCATTGATTTATCTCCCCATGACGACTGTGGGACCAGTGCGGTTGGGGGGGGGGGGGGGGTGTCAAAGGATGGCATCTACCTTTTTACCGTCTAGTCTGCTACCTTAGTCTTGCGTCTCCAAGAACTCGTGTGTGAGAAAGAAAATCCCGTTAGATACTTGAAAATCCGACTTCGATTTTGTATCCTGCAAGTAGATTATATCTCATAGTATGCTTGTTACAGTGTGTATACTTCATGCTAATAAGTAATAACATATATAAGTTGGATTGGAATAACGATTAACAGGCACTCGGGCTTCTAGCACTTTCAACTTTGCTTCCTTCCGACTGTGAAACCGCCACCGTTGGTGCCTCATCATGTTCTCCTCGGCTCCAAGTCGTTACGTTCTTCATTTCGCTTTATCTCGTCGCATTTGCCCAAGGCGGGCACAAGCCTTGCGTTCAGGCTTTTGGGGCTGACCAGTTTGATTCAGACAATCCAGGAGAATGCAAAGCCAAGAGCTCATTCTTCAACTGGTGGTATTTTGGACTGTGTGCTGGTCCTACTGTGGGAATCTTTGTTGTTAGCTACATTCAAGATACCCTTAGTTGGGCTCTTGGCTTTGGGATTCCTTGCATCATCATGGGTTTGGCCCTGCTTATATTCTTGAGTGGAACTACGACTTATCGGTTTGGAGAGAAAACCGAAGAGAAAAGCCCTTTTATAAGGATCGGTCGGGTGTTTGTTAAAGCAGCTCGTAATTGGCGAACTACGCCTTCGCGGGTAGAGCAAGAGTGTGGAACATTTCCCGATCAAGATTCTCAGCAATTCAGGTAAGAGTAAATAAAACTCGATTTTCTGAAATCCGCATAGAATTGCTGGTCCCGATATATATTTAGTTGGAAAGATAGTGTTGGAGATAGGCATGAAGCAAGTTCGTAATGTTGGCCCCACGTCGGCTAGACTTGGACTATTTCTAACTTATATATAACCTTGGAGCCTCCCTTCCTCTCCTTAAGGCATTTTTGGAGGGTAATTTGATAAGATTCCACATATTTTCACACGGTATTTGAATCAGTCTCCCTTCTCTCTAAGGACTCGATAGTCTAGAGCAATCTATTAGTGTCTAATGCAAGCTCCACATTCTGAGGAGATGTTAGAGTCCCACATCGTCTATTCGTCTTAGACTTGTGTATGTGTATACATATAGTCCCATCTGATTTGTCTTAGCGGTAAAGGTGTAGGTGTAATCCATATGTGTGAGGTCCTGGGTTCAGCCATGGGCACCACATGTTTGCCAATGGGATGCATGGGATTATTTACCTCCCATGATGACCGTGGGGACCGGTGCGGTGGGGTGCCCCAAAGGGTGGCGTATACTCTTTTTCCTCTTATATATGTATGTATAATGTTCATCAATACATCAATGTTTTTTGATAATTCAAAGGGTTACAAACTTAATACGTTTTCGGTATGGGGTTCATCGCAGATTTCTCAACAAAGCTTTGGTTTCCCCCAATGGATCCGAAGAAGACAGGACCATTTGTAGCCTCGATGAGGTCGAAGAAGCCAAGTCGGTCCTTAGACTCGTTCCAATATGGGCTAGCTGTTTAGGGTACGCAATCGTATTCGCTCAAGCCGGCACCTTATTCACCAAACAAGGCTCCACCATGGACCGATCAATCGGACCAAGTTTCAAGATCCCACCCGCCACCCTCCAATCCTTCATCGGCCTCTCCATAATCATAATCATCCCCATTTACGACACCCTTTTCGTTCCCCTAGCCCGATCCCTCACCACAAGACCCTCCGGCATCACAACGCTCCAAAGAATCGGAACCGGCATCGTCTTGTCGATCCTTTCGATGGTGGTCGCGGGATTTGTCGAGATGAAACGGCTCGAAACGGCTCGAGAGTACGGGCTAGCCGACGATCCCGGTGCGGTGATCCCGATGAAGATATGGTGGTTGTTGCCACAGTGTCTGTTGTCTGGAGCAGGTGACGTGTTTACGATCGTGGGTATGCAGGAATTTTTTTACGATCAAGTGCCGAGCGATCTCAGGAGCATTGGGCTGGCGCTTTACCTGAGCGTTTTGGGAGTCGGTAGCTTTATGAGCGGCTTTTTGATCTTTGTCGTCGAGAAAACCACGGGTGGAAACGGTGAAGATGGTTGGATATCGGATAATATGAATCGAGGACATATCGATTATTTTTACTACCTTCTAGCTGGAATTAGCGCGGGGGCGTTTGTGATTTATATATATGCAGCGAAATCTTATGTGTATAATCGGGGAACAGCTTTGTGACCATTGGAGTCCCGCTATTGTATACTGTTTTCTTTTTTCAAGAGCTCTTTTGAACGATAATCTAAAAAGCTACATGTTGTAGCTAGGCTCAAATGGATTTATGAAATTGTGTAAACTTGGTTTGAATTAAGGTTGAAAGACGAGGTAAATAATGTTGTAATGATTGCATTGATTATTTGGATGTACATACCGTGTACCATATTATAAGCCGTAGATCATGAGTATCGCTACCTAAATTACCTTCTTTATTCGAGTGTCACCTTAGTGTCACATAAAGTTCTTTTTTCCTACTTAATTTTACTCTTAAGTAGAGTACCACTAGCAGAATAAAGACCTAGCTATAAGAGAAAGAGGGAGAACCGAATGGGTGTACACACCTGGAGCCCTCATCCGCCTAGGTAAAACAATGGGGGCATATACTGGTATGTACATCGAACCCGGCAAGCCCGAAGGCGAGCCCGAGCCCTCACCCGAGGGTGGTACGCATGGCCTTAGGTTGTGTTTGGCAAAAATAAGCTAACTTATAAGTTAATACATGTTTGGATGAGGAGTACCCCACTCCTTAGGCTGGTCCAGTCTATAGGGCTGTCCCCAGCCCACTCAAAGACTGTGATTGGGCTCTAGGTCCAGCGTAAGCTGGGCTGGGACAGCGACGGATTAGTGGGCTGCCCGTGGATGCCCGATACCGCCGGGGAGGCATACGTGTGTGTGTTCGTGGTAGTTGTTCATTGGTTCGATGCCACTATGCCTTAAAAAAATACATGTTTGGATGGACCATTAGCTAACTTATAGAAACGCTAGTTGTAGTAGCGTTTCAGGAGCTTTTTGTAGTTTTTGCAGTTATATTTTTATTAATACTAATTATTATACCCCAAAATACCCTTTTTGACCATTTTACATTCTCATAAGCTAGCTTATTAGCTACTAGCTAGCTTATTAGTCATAGCTCATCAACTATCAACTAGTTTGACGAACACAACCTAAATCTATTACATGCTAACATGATTTTTTTTATTTTGTGTTTTACTTTTAAATATTATGTATCCTACTTAACTTAATTTGTTTTATATTATTGAGAATAAGTTATCAGTCTCATTAACCTTTTAACGAAAACACCTTCAATTCATAACTATTTGCAAACAGTAATGACCATTAAATCATATAAATTAACGAAGTATATATAAAAAGACTAGATTTATAATATTTTGACAAACAAAATAGGCCAAAAATGTAAAAAGTAAGAGTTTGTTTCGTATTAAATGGCGTTACACAAAGCGAAAAGTCGTTTTATTATTCCTTGAAAATCTTGTGGATAGGGAAATGAGAGAAATAAAGAACCAAAAGATAGGGAATCTCTAACCTCTGACCACTCAACCCCATTGCAGAGAATAATGTGGCCCCACACATATATTAAATAATTTATATATAACAAATAAGTAACTAGCATGATACATGTCGTTTAATAGGAAGTCGATTTGGTATTTTTCCGTCTAAACATATATAGATAAGTAACTAGCATAACACATGTCGTTTAATAGGAAGTCGATTTGGTATTTTTCCGTCTAAACATATATAGATAAGTAACTAGCATAACACGTGTTGTCTTTTAGTAAGCCGATTTTAGTATTTTTCCACCTAAACATGTATTTAGACGCACTTTATATTATCAGTTCAATTAGGCTTACGACTTTGATAGATGGCCTCTTATTTTATCCTCTACTTTTTTGTTTTTTATTTTATTTTTATTTTTCTATTTTTTTAGTTAGTACGAATATAATTAGTTATTTATTTTACTTTTAATTCTTTAATTTTTCATGTTCATTTTCATTTTACACGTTTTATCATATAACATAAATAGTTGTATATTATTATTTATTAACTAAAATGCATTGAAATTACGTTTCTTTGATCATATTGAGATAGTATAAAATCATAAAATTACCATCGTGTCATGCAGAATAAAACTGAAGATGAAACAAAATTATTGTTTTGAGTTCTCAATTTCAGATTCGAGAAATTTTACACTGACACAAAATTAATATTATTAATCGTCGGTTATAAGTGTATACGCATTAAGATGAAATTATTTTGATGTATTCTCTTCTAAAACCATGAGAGCCCATGAATTATTATGTCTAACCTCACATCCATCCATGAATTATGTTTCTCACGAGATTTGATGCAACACCCCAAAGCCAAAAGTTACAGATTGACTCAATAACTTCGAGTCTAAGATGTTACCAACACCCCCCTCTCAATGACTCATCATACCCAATGAGATTTCCACACCATCCCGATGGTACAAGGATCGGCTCTGATACCATTATGTAACACCCTAAAACCCAAAGCTATAGACTAACCCAATAACTTTTAGTCTAACTTAAAATATAAGTTGTATGAATTAGTTAAATAGTTTACATGTGAACTAATTAAGTTTATTCATACTAGACTTAATGAAAAATTAACTAGACATCCCCTAAATTGTTCCTTAGGTTTTTTCTAAACTTGTTTTGCATAAAACTATTGAAACAGGATTCAAACATTCTTGTTACATCATGTTTGTGGTCCATAACTTGTAGCATGTTCCGTACGGTCCACATTTATGGAGGTTTTTATGACTCATTTGTTCATTAGCGATTAATTATCGAAAGAATTTTATTTTCTTCCAAAATTTTTGTCCTCTAATCTGACACCGCATGTTGGTCGTTTTTTCTCGATTTCTGTCCATTTTCATCATCAACATCATCAACATCATCAATCAATTCAATTTGTTTATATCATTCCTTCATTCTGGCCACTTACTACAGTTTAGTTTCAACCTCAAAATACTTTCAGATTTTTTTCATTGTTTTCGATCACTACCATTAATCATGTCTCAGAAGCGCCAGAAGGAGGAACATGAACGGCAATCGTCTTCTGATGGTGGTGGTGGTGGTGGAAGTCGTAAACGGCCTTCATTCAGAGAGTAAGTTTGTTAATGTTAATGTTAAACCCTTGCTTATATATATATATATATATATATATATGTGTATAGAGGAAAGTTCAATTGTGAACCACCTTTCGGTTGTGAATGTGAGGACAACCGAGAGCGCGACACGTGGCGACTTTAAGTGTGGTCTCCCTCTTTAATTCAATGCCCTCCCATGAATCGCGCCTAGTCATCCGCCGTGGATCTTACGTGGCACCTAGTCATCCGCGGTGGATCTTACGTGGCACCTAGTCATCCGCCACGTGCCGCGCTCTCGGTTGTTCTCACGTTCACAACCAAAAAGTGGTTCACATTTGAACCCACCCCTGTATGTATATATATATATATGGGAAGGTTTAAAAGAGAGGCATGTCAATTTAAGAGAACTGAGGCGAAATCTCGGTCACTAGTCTCGCGGTTACGGTGGACGTGATGACGCGATTCATGGGAGGGTAGAGATTATTACAGGGGACCGGTCAAAGCTGTTTTTGTTGACCGAGATGAGTGGCTGAGATTGCTTCTCACGTTCTCTTATATTGATATGTATAGTTTGATTTAGTGTGTTTTGGTGTTAGGTAAGTAGTTGATTTTGTTTTGATTGAAATGTTGAATCTGGTTTTGTGTGGCTGTAATTGAATTTTGAACATTAGGGATTGGTTTTTAGGGAAAAATGAGGTTTTGATTGTTTTTAGTTTAGAAGATTTTTAGAACAGTAATCAGACTTTAGAAGAATTTCTAATGTTTGATTGTTTACCATAGAAGGTTGGGTGAGAAAAGTAATTTATTGGTGCTTGTGATTGTGATGAAGGATTGATGCTTGATTTGGATTTTCCTACATTTGGCGCCAAAATCCAGTTTCTCTCCATGGCTTGAGTCTATGCCCTGCCTTAATTTCTCTCTCTCTCTCTCTCTCTCTCTCTCTCTCTCTCTCTCTCTCTCTTATATATATATATATATATATATATATATACACACGCAAACGCGCATGCGAAAGTTTGGTTGCGAACTCAAATCTAATTGTGAACTTAAGGACACCCGAGAGCGGACCATGTCACATTCAGTCTGAATAATAAAGGATTATCCGGACCGAATGTTTTACATTATTCATGGTGAACAATATAACATTCAGAGTTAAGACCGAATTCATTATTTAGTGTGAATAATCCTGTATTATTCAGACCGAATAAGACACATGACTAGCTCTCAGTTGTCCTGATGTTAACAATTAGATTTGAGTTTCCATTTGAACGAGAAACATAACTTTAAGAGAACGTGAGAAGCAATCTCAGTCACTCATCTGGTCAACAAAGGCGGCTTTGACTGGTCCCCCCCCCCTTTAATAATCTCTACCCTCCCATGAATCGCATCAATCCTCCGTGATCACGTCCACCGTAACCGAAGATGAGTGGCTGAGATTGCTCCTCACGTTCTCTTAAATTGATATGTTTCTCGCATGAACCTTCCTCTCTCTCTCTCTCTCTCTCTCTCTCTCTCTCTCTCTCTCTCTCTCTCAAATTTAAAAAATTAATTGCTAACACATGGGACAATTGGTTATTTCCCACCAAATCTCTACATTTTGATTGGACAAAAATGAGTTTACACAGTTTGCACAAAATATTGAGTTTGTAAATAAGGTGACTCTATATATATATTATATATATATATATATTCATATAATGTCAACTGCAAGCAGCAACAGAATGAAGATGCATTATCGCTATTGAATGTGCAACTATTTGGACTTCACCTAAGGGTCGTAAATACATACGCATATATAACGTGAAGTTCGAGATGGAATAAAATTGCAGGTTATGGGATTGGTGACACCTATAATAGATGTAATTGTTTAAGTAAATGCTAGCCCTTAGCTCCTCCCATGGGTCACCCGTTAGAGTCTATTCAGGCCCACTGGCATTGTGCGCAGGCACCAAATGGTTACAAAACAAAAAATACACACCTAAAATGGATGTAATGGTATGCGCTAATGTTGGCTTATGGGTGAGAAAATGTGGCCTAGTTTGTAACACTTTAAGTTGTTAATTGGTACATATGGCTTAAATCATGTCAATAACTGGTATAAAGCTGCCTGCTATTCATTCAAAATGATTGTTTGTTTAACGCATGAGAGCAGTTTTTTATTTGGATAAGACTGTGTTCAACGTTTTCTATTGATGTATACAGTGCTGTGCTGGAGGTGATGAAGTTCTGCACCATCAACAAGTATGTTGAGCCGGTCTTGGAGCCCTTGATCCGCAGAGTGGTATGTGAAAGTCTTATAGTTATACCCTTCATATTGACTGCATACTTTTTGTACTATATGTCGGAATGCTCATTTATAGTTTATGCCAACAATGTATTTGGCAGAGTGGCAAATATATGCATTATCAAGGTACTCATTTGATCTATTTATATACTGGGATGCTATTTTTCCCACTTTCGGTTTTGGCCAAGTGTACTAATATCTTTAGTGGCTTAAAACAATCGGCTTTTAATGGGTAATGTAACTCAAAAGTAAATCAACATAGAAGGACAAAAGTGCTTCTACAAAGCTTTTCTTAAAAGGATTGAAGTTTAGTGTGAAGTTGGAGCATACCATTAATTGGCTGTATTAGTTCCAAGCAAGCAAAAGTAGAAGTTGAAGAAACAATTTGATCCCCTTTTGGTGTTTCAGTATTGCACCACTTTCGCTGACGGAAGTATTGGAACGCAATTCAGCGTTATTTCTATAGACTCCATCCAGTTGCATCCTAAGTCCCAACAAAGCCTCCTTAAAGTCACTTCAAGGAGCCTCATAACACAAATATAGAAAATCATAATCATCTTGTATCATGCACATTATAAAGTGTTGTGAGTGTTAAAGGGTGCTATCGATATCCTAGATCCTTGATTGATTCATCTCTTACATATCTTCTTGGTCCATTTTCAGTCTACCCAACCATTTCGAGATAAAGGCTTGTTCTTGTTTTTGTTTGTATATAGGCAATTTGCTTTTTAGATAAAAGAAGTGATGTTCAATTGTGTATGAGCCTATGGCTATGAGGACTGTCTTGTCTTGTGCGTTGGTTCCACCTCTTGTTAACTCATTTTAGCATAAGCTTAGATGGAAAATCTATCTTCTTGTGAGCTGAAGATAGCATTAGACTACATTTACCTCTTTATAATGGCAGGCCCTATCCAAGCAGATATTCAGGAGTCTAAACCTTCCAGCTGATATGATGGCCTTCTTTCTCCGGTATTAAGCATTAGCTTTTCGATCATATCTTCCAGTTTGAAGTTTGGAATACTGTAAAGATTTGAGGCATAACTGTTGAGTCATGGATTATATATGCAGTCTGCTTCAATATTTTTTGTTCGTTGTGTACTTCACTAAAGACCAACAGCTGCTTCAGTCATCTGTGCTGATAACTTCTGCATGTTTTAAAATCTGATCTAATTATCTTTTTAATGGTTATTGGATGAATATATTGGGGGTGCAGGTGAGAGAGGAAGTTGAAGTGGCATTGCAAAAACATATGGCAAACATGAAGTGGTAAGGTGTATGACTCTTAAAAAAATACCTCTTAAAACGTCTTAAGTCTGAAAATTAAGAGGTATGCAGACTTAAGACTGTTTGTTTTATTTTTAAAAAAAGATCTTACCGTCCTCTGAAATTTTAAGAGGTGCACCATCCACCTCTTATTTTTTCGATGTGAAATCAGACTTCAGACCTCTTGCCGGATGTTACTTTATGTACATGGTTAGATTGCTTCTTATTAAGACCAACTTATGCTTTTTACACAGGGTTTTTGAGAACGAGATAGAATCTTCCATCCCACGAAGCTTACAATTACAGTTCCTAAGCTCTCTATCTCTCCCAGTTTTCACTGGAACCCGTATTGAAGGAGGAGACTGCAACATGCTAAAAGTAGCGTTAATCGATGCTCGTACTGGGAAAACAGTTTCCAGTGGGATCGAGTCATCGGCAAAAGTGGAGATAGTGGTTCTCGAGGGAGACTTCGATGATGATGTAGATGAGAATTGGACTATTGAAGAGTTCAATGCGAACATTATTAGGGAGAGGAGAGGGAAGAAACCGCTTCTTTTCTGGAAATGCGGTTTTAAATCTAAAAGAAGGCATAGGTCTAGTGGGTGATATTTACTTTACGGATAATTCAAGCTGGACGAGGAGCCGTAGATTCAGGTTGGGAGCACGGGTTGTGGGTAATTGTGACGGAATCAGAGTGAGAGAAGCAAAGTCAGAGTCGTTTGTTGTCAGAGATCATCGTGGGGAATGTAAGTGAATTTTTTTTTTTAATATTTTTTATTGTCGGAACTTGAGGTTATAATCGGTCATTTTGAGCCCATAACAAAAATGCATGACATAGTTGTAAACTCTTAGGCTGTGTTTGGCAAACTAGCTGATAAGCTAGCTTATGAATAAATTATGTTTGCCAAAAACTAGCTTATGAGTATGTAAAATGACCAAAAAGGGTATCTTGGGGCATAATAATTAATATTAGGGAAAAGTACACCAAAATGTATCCAACTTGTCACGTTTTATCATTGTATGTACTCAACTTTCAAACTTACCATTTAATGTACTGAACTTTTTATAATTGCCATTGTGTGTACCGGGTGACCGGCTGAACCCTTAACCGGTAATTATTTTGAGTTTTTTTTTTTTTTTTTAAAACTAATGCTGATGTGGATTGCCATGTGGACTACCAGGTGGACAACATTTAATGACATGGCACCAATAAAATGGATCTAGCTGAACCCGATCCAAACCCGATTCATACCCGTTTTAAACCCGACCCAAACCCGTACCCGATCCAAACCCAAACCTTATTCAATTTAAACGTAATGACGTTTGATCATCGTTTTGGTACCGCCAAATTCAGAAGTCGAAACCCTTACCCAACTGAAATTGAACCTCGATTTTGCCTTGATTTTGCCCTAATATTGAAGTTGAATGATTACAGGTGAGTTATCTACATGAAATATGTGTATTTTATGGTTAAAGTTGGGTTGAATCACTTCAGTAGAAGGCAAGAAAGGACTTGTATTCAAAGACTTTGAATATTTAAAATTTTTTCAAAATTTTATCTTTATTAGTGTTTTAGATAGCACTAGGTTGATTATAAACATGAAATCACTAGTTTTATTATGAATGTTGCAATTTAGGGTTTATTTGTTGTTGGTTTATGTAAAACTCATAGGGTTTGTTTGGTGATTGCAGGATGGTGAAAAGCTATATGTTTAAAGTGCATATTGATGGTTGTTTTAGGTACAACCCCCTTAGATATGAGCATGGTACTTCATTAGACATCCATATTGATAGAATTCATCATGATGAAATGGTTAGCTTTCTTGAGGAAGAAAGTAGGACTGTGATTTCTACCTTGTTTTGGTGTATTCCGGATAATGATCTTGAAAGTGGTTTGGTTAGAATAGGTGATGATAATGACATGGAGACCCTATTTGACACTGCTGATGATTATGGTCAAATACATATATATGTAGACCACTTTAGTTGTGATATGAGCAAGTACTTAGTAGGTAGTCAAAGTAAGGATGATGAACATAACAATGTGGATGGCAATGATACATTTGAAGGACAAGATGATACTGCTGTGGATGAGGATGTTAAGGATAACTTTGATGGTGATGATATCTTTCAAGAAAGTGATGAGGATATCTTTGAAGAAAGTGATGCTGATGACAACAGTGATGTGAACTCCCTAGATCACTTATCTGAAGGAGAAGATGAATTAGTAGAAGTGAGGAAACAAAAAGCAATTGGAAAGAATGCCCCTGTCAAAAAGAAACTACCAAAGCTAGGAGTGGGGAGAAAGATTAATGAGAATGATGAGGATTTGTTATTGGCAGAACATGATCAATTCTTGGATGATCTGTTAAAGGCTTTGAGAACTGATGAAAATGTTGACAGATCTGATCATGAAACAGATGATCAGGATGAAAATTTCCCAATCCATGATCCATCAACACATTGGAAACTTAAGAAGCCAATGGTATGTTGTTTCTTTAATCCAATAATTAGTGTTAATTAATGGTATGTTATTTCTTTAATCCAACAATTATTGTTAATTCATTGTATGTTGTTTAACAGGTAGGTGAAAGATTTGAATCTCCACAGCAATTCAAAGAGTGTGTTACATACTATGCACTTGCCAATGGTTATTCCATTTGGTTTGAAGTGAGTTCAAACAAAAAGATGATTGCTAAGTGTGGTAGAAGGCAAGAAAGGATAGCTGATTTGAAGAAAGGAAAACAGACAAAGACACTTAGATATCCTCAACAACAAAAAGATGGTGAAGGGAATGCATGTCAATGGAGATGTTTTGCAAGGTGGATGAAGAAAGAGGCATCTTTTCAGGTTATAACTCTAAATGATGTACACACATGTTCTAGGAATTTCAAGTATGGATCTTTGATTAATTATAAGTGGATAGGCAGGGAGTTTGGGAGTAGGATTAGATTGAATCCTCAAATCAAGTTAGTTGAGATTGCTGACTTAGTCATGAAGAAGTATAAATGCATGCTAACACCTAATCAGTGTAGAAGGGCTAAGCTATGGGCACTTAATGTGTATGAGAAATCACTTGTGGAACACTATGGGCTTCTAAGATCATATGGTGATGAGTTGTTGAGAAGCAATCCTGGTTCCACAGTGAAACTTGGTGTAACAACAAACCCTGATGACAAAGTATACTTTGACAGATTTTATGTATGTTTACATGGTCTAAAGGAAGGTTGGAAGAAAGGTTGTAGAAGGATAATTGCTTTAGATGGATGTTTCTTGAAAACAGTTTGTCAAGGAGAGTTGCTAACTGCAATTGGGAGGGATGGGAACAATCACATATTCCCTGTTGCTTGGGCAGTTGTGAATGTGGAAAATAAAGAAAACTGGGAATGGTTCATAAGACTACTTGGTGAGGACTTGGATATGCCACATGGTGTAGGGCTGACACTAATGTCTGATCAACACAAGGTATGTACTATATGAGTTGAATTATTATGTATTATGTTTATTACATTAATTGAAGTCTTATGTATTGTGTTTATTACTTAACTGACTTTTATGTAATTATTGTTATAGGGATTGATAGAAGCTGTGAAATCAGCTATGCCCTTTGCAGAACATAGGCAGTGTGCTAGGCACATATATGAGAACTTTAGGAAAGCCTATAGTGGAGTAGAGTTTAGAAACCTGTTTTGGAAAGCATCTAAAGCCTCTTATCAACAAGAGTTTGATAGAATTATGCATGAGATTAAGACTGCAAACCCTGGTGCTCATGATTACTTAATGAAGAGAGAACCAAAAACATGGTCAAGGGCTTTCTTTGAGTTACACAGTGTTTGTGAAGCAGTTGAAAATGGGTTTAGTGAGTGCTTTAACTCTATATTACGACAAGTAAGGTCCAAGCCCATTATCACCATGTTAGAAGCCATTAGGTTGATCTTGATGGAAAGGATGGAGAAAATGAGGAGAACAAGTGAAGGGTGGGTTCATGATATCTGTCCAGTGGTGATCAAGAGGATTGAAACTGCCCAAGCAGCCCAAAGGTAGCTACACTTCTGTTTTTTAACTTTGTTATTGAGTTATATAGTGGTTTGATTCTGTTTTGAGTTATATAGTGGTTTAATTTTGTTTTCATCAACTTTCATTAGATATTGGCATGTCCTACCTGGAGGTCCTATGGTATTTGAAGTAAGACAAGGACAGGATGCCTTCACAGTTGATGAAGCCAACAAAACCTGCAGTTGCAGAATGTGGCAATTATCAGGCATACCATGCCTACATGCAGTTGCAGCCATATGCTATATTCACAAAAATCCAGAAGATTATGTGCCCAACTGGTTCAGAAGAGAGAAGTACCAAGCCACATATGCTTATCACCTGAAACCAGTTCAAGGTATTAATCAATGGCAACCAAATGATTTGAACAAACCACTACCTCCTAAACCAAGGATCATGCCTGGTAGACCAAAAAAGAAGAGACAGAGGGCTATCCATGAACCTGCTCCTCATGTTGGTAGGGTCTCAAAGGTTGGAACCATTATGACATGCCAAAACTGTTTTCAACAAGGCCATAACAGGAAAGGGTGCAAGGAAGTGCAAAGGCAGAAGCCACCAAAACCAGCTTCAAAGCCAGTTGGTAGGCCAAGAAAGGTTGCTACATCTGCAGAGGGAACAGATGAGAAAGCTTCAAGAGGTAACTGCATTCTTTGTGCTTTGTAACTTAGTTGTGTATGAAATTTATAACCTGTTTCTGTTTTGGACAGCAAGTGACAAAGGAAAGGGGAAACAAAAGTCTACACCAACTGTTGATGGGAGCCAAAAGTCTACAACAACTGTTGGAGGGTTCATGGCAGATGCAAGGAAAGGTGTTGATGGGAGCCAAAAGTCTACTACAACTGTTGGAGGGTTCATGGCAGATGCAAGGAAGGGTGTTGATGGGAGCCAAACTACTACATCCCAACCTGAAATCAAAGCTGCTGATGTTGATGGGAAGAAAAAAAGGAAACAGAGGGTGAAAGGTCAAATGCCAATTAGAAGACAAGCACAACATAGGATTTCAAAGATAAACATGCAAAAGCAGATACCTGGTCCTGGAAACACACCAGATGATGCCATGCTTGTGGATTAGATTGGGTATATGAAGGTTTTTTGGAGATCACATCTCAATGGTTTATTGGTGATGGTACATTTGTACATCAGATGTTTAGGTTTTTTTGTAGATCACATCTCAATGGTTTTTTTGTGATGGTACATTTGTACATCAGTTATGCTTTTGTGTTAAACATCTCAATGGTTATTTGTACATCAGATGTTTAGATGTTTATGTTTTTGAGGAACACATCTCAATGGTTATTTTGTAAGGAAAGGGTATGTACATTTGGTCTTTATCTTTGTAATTCCAGGAATGGTACTTCAATGGAAATCTCTTGTTTTGTTCAATACCATGTCTCTTATTTTGCAATTCTTATTTTGTAAGTCTATTCAATACCAATTATCAATCAATAGTGTGTTAAGTTAGTAGCAACTCTTGTGCATTATGCAACTCTTGATTCATCTATGTACCTATCTATTTGTACACAAGAACTCAACAGATGGCAAACATGATGTCTCATTCAAGAAAACAACTATCTGTTTGTAAATGGTAATTTGCACATTCAAACATGTAGATGTTTACTCATCTATGTACCTATCTGTTTGTACACCTTTCATCACAAGAACTCAAAAGATAGCAAACATGATTTCTCATTCATCCACAAACTGAAATTACAGCAAATATGGTACTAAATTCCTTACAATTAAACTACAATAGCAGCTATTGCAACAACCAAACACATAACTACAATAACTAAGCACATAAGCAGCCTATCATAAACTTTGATTTTTGACTTTGTGGTGCTTAAATCTTCCATGATTTTTAGTAGTTCATTTTGAGTGTCTTCATGATCCTGGAACTGATTCTCATTGCCAAATCTTGAAGCTTGAAGATGCAATTGATATACCAACTCCTTGTAATACTGATTTGGTAGCTCATCATCCACAAACTGAAACATATTGCATTTTTTGCTTGAACCCTAACAACAATTGGGTCATATTAGATGGGATTAGATTGATATTAGGGAAAATTTGGAAACAAACAAATTACACTTACATAATTAGGGCAGCTAAGAAACCTTCTTCCGGGATTAGCTTTTGTCCATGATGTTCGAACATTCATCCTATCTCCACAGTAACAGACGAAATTGGCGCCACCATTGCTAAATTGAACCCCTGTTGAGTTGCGATTAGATGAGGAAGAAGACACCATTGATTAATTGAAGCCCTACCCCTACCTCTTCTTCTCTCTGATTCGTTCAATTGAAACCCTAAACCCTAATTCGTTCAATTTGATACACTGATTTGTTTTCCCCCTTTTTATTAGATTTTAGGTTTAGGTTTTTTTTTTAAAAGAAAATTAAATGCCACATCACTAAAAACCTGTTACACATCAGCATTTTGTAGGTAAAAGGTCACCCGGTACACACAATGGCAATTATAAATAGTTCAGTACATTAAATGGTAGGTTTGAAAGTTGAGTACATACAATGATAAAACGTGACAAGTTGGATACATTTTGGTGTACTTTTCCCTTAATATTAATAAGGTTATAACTGGAAAAAGCTACAAAAAGCTCATGAAATGCTACTCCAACTAGTGTTTCAGTAAGCTAGCTTATGGTTCATCCAAACGTGTACTAGCTTATCAGCTAGATTATTTTTGCCAAACACAGCCTTAATAGATTCACATACTTTTCTTGAGAAAAATACTTTAGTGGACTACAATCAGGTCTTCTAATTTTACTTTCGAGTGGGATATAACTGCTTCGTTTTGTTTTAAATTTTTAATTAACTTGGTCGAAATATTGTAGTAAAGTTAATGTTTGATTTTGTTTAGTATACAAGAAACATCACCCACCCTATCTGTCTGATGAGGTATGGAGGCTGGAAAAGATCAGTAAGGATGGAGCTTTTCACAAGCGGTTGCACAAGGAAAAGATCAAAACGGTGAAAGATTTCTTAGTTCTTTACTTCTTGGATCCAGAAGGGCTTCGACATGTAAGATGTTGCATCTCTTGAATACTATTGTGCTCATCTAAAGTGTTTTCTTGAAGGCCTGAGAACCCACATTCAAGGGGTGAAAATTTTGTCGTCCGTTCATTTATGTATTGGCACTGAATAACAAGTTTCACCCACTATGGTGTGGCTTCTCAGGTCTTTTTGAAATGATTTAAACCATGTAAGCAAACCACATTGAACTTGCTAATATGCTTTTGTTCCATAGCTTACAATCACAAAGGACCCTTTTGCGGACCCATGATTTTTTCTGAGCGAGTGCACCTTTAAGATTGATCAAAGACTTGCAAAGTCGTGGTTTAACCTAAGGAAAAGTCTACACGGTTTGAATTGGGAAAATTCAATTGTGTTGATTAGTACAACACATTTTTACAAATGGAATCGATCTTAACTTTTTGAGAAAGATGGAAGACCACGTCTTACGATTCGATGTGTTTTTTCGGTTGCCAAATTCCACCTTTATTTGGTTTTATGGTTGAGTTTGTAGTGGGCAGATTAACAACAAAATATTAGTTTATCAATTTCTTATATAAACATGTTTGACGACATCATATACAAAAGAATAACTAATTTTCAAGAATTATAGGTAAACTGGAAAGAAAAATATTCAGAAAAAAGTGTAAAAGGGACAATAATAAATTAAAGAGTAAATTACATATTTGGTCTTTGTGGTTTATACTATATTGCACTGTTGGTCCCTATTTTGAAATAATTATGAAAAAGGTCCCTGTGGTTTACATTAGATTGCACTATTGGTCCCTAACCCTAACAATCAATCCGTTAAGCATAGGGACCAATAGTGCAATATAGTGAAACCATAGGGACCAACGGTGCAATATAATGTAAACCACAGGACCTTTTCCATAATTATCTCAAAATAGGGACCAACAGTGTAATATAGTGTAAACCATAGGGACCAAATATGTAATTTACTCTAAATTAAAAGTACTAGATGATTGGTAAAAACTAGAATTTTGCTTCTTACTAGAATAAAACCCATGACCTCAATATTGGAAGGTAGCACCTCAATCACTTCTACTACATCAGGTTTCTGTTATTGCTTTGGTTTTAAAAACATATAAGAGCACCCTTCAAAATTAAGCGGGTGTCCCATTGCTTTCTGTAAAAGATTTCTATTTACGATAGAACGATTGAGCTTTTGTTTCTTGATGCATAAATGACTTCAAGATTATTTATTATTCGTGTTCTTTACCAACTTTTTGAGCACTGCAGGTCCTTGGCCCTGGTATGTCTACTAAAATGTGGGAGGTTGTGGTGGAGCATGCTACAAGATGTGTGATAGATGATAACAAGTTGTACTTGTATTGTCCTCAATCTCAGAAACGGGATGGCGTTGTGTTTAACATCGTGGGACAGGTTCTTGGACTTATTTCAGGTGGCAAGTATGTTGTTTCCGACAAGCTCTCTGAAACCGAAAAGGTTAGCTTCTCATACAACTGATAATCTCCTTCTGTCATATGTTTCTCTGATCAATCGAACTTGAAAAAAATGCAAGTCCCCCTTTGTGCGTTTGGTATGCAGACGGGACTTGATAGGAGTTGAAGGGCGAAAGTGAGGTAGGAAGGTGAAAGAACTGTGCAAGGCTGTAGGGTTTTAAGTAATTTACCAATCTTGTCTCATCTCTATGATTTTTGTTTCACCTATATTGGCGGAGAAAAATGCTTTTTATTCCACTCAGTCTTATTTGGCAGTTGTTGAATGGTTTGGTGCAGGATGATTAAGTGGTCGGGATGATTAAGAGGCTCTTATGATATAGTGCAAAATGAAATATGGTTTTTGCCTTTTTGGGTAATTGTTTAGAATGAAATCAACGCCCTCAATGGTTAAGAGAGGCGCAAGATACAAAATCATTAAAGAGGGTTTTAGAACCATTAAGAGGCAAAAAAAAATCTTTTACCAAACAAGATTCACCTCTTAGGGATTCAAAGGTTGCCTCTTAATGGAATTGTTAAGAGTCATCTTCATGGCTTTATGTAAATTCTTCTGATATTTTTGTTTTTCATTTGCATGCTTTTTGTTTTTCGAGTATAATCACTGAAATCTACTCTAAAATTGTGCATATAGACCGCAGCCCAGAAGTTGGTGATATCCGCATTTCACCACTTGGACAAAGTTCTTTCCTACGACGATGAAGCTTCTCTCAAAGCCAGTACTTGCTCTTTTACCGAAGATCTTTCCCAAATGATATCAGCAAATCCCGAACCTAATAATAATTCCCTTCAGAAAGACCGATTCGATTACCCGCAGATGAAGACCCCATCCCTGTATTCCGCTGGCGATCTGAGTAGCTTGGGTGGTGAATACGGGTTGAGCAACGTGGGCCCGATCGACGTTGGATTCGATCAGCCGATGGACGACTTCCAATGCCATGTGGATAACACCTTGATTTGTGACCCTGGATCATCGATGCATTTGCAGTATCTTGGTGCTTCTTCTTCTTTTTCTTCTTCACCCGGTTATCTGCAGTGTGCGGTTGACAGGTTTTTGTTTCCGTGTTCGGCTATCGGCAAAGCCCAAAGGAGGTGGAAGATCGTGTCGAGTGTCGTTAAGTGGTTCTCGCTCATGTTGGAGATACGGAAGGGAGATATATCGTCAAATGCTCAATCGATGGATAAAGATGGCCGGTTTTAGCGAGACGGAAGTTCAAATTCATGGGTTCGTGCGTGTATACAGCAGGTAGTTTTTCGACTCTTTGAATTCTGTTTAGACTTTTTGAATCATCTGTTTGGCGCTTGATTACAAGCAAACTGTTTATAATGTTAGATATTTGGTAAAAAAAAAAAACCAACATATTCTGAGGTTGAAGTATTGTATTCTAACACGCCCCCTCTAGTGGAGGCTAGACGGATAGTTAAGAGTGTTAAGTCCCTTTCGAGATGATACCATATAAGATATGTAGAACTTTATCGGATAATACTCTAAAATAATCTTTGAGAGAGGAGGTTTCAGGAGAGAATAGGTCCAAATCTGGTCGATGTGGGACTCCAACATGCCCCTCCAATGGAGGCTAGCCGGGTACAAATTGTTCCAAGGTGTTGAGTGTCTTTCAGATGGTAGACTTTGGCTCTGATACCATTTTCTAGATATGTAGAACCTTATCAGATTACTCTCTAAAAGCACCTTTGAGGAAAGAAGAGAGGTTCCAACATATATAGAAGGATAATTGGTTCAAGTCTAGCTGATGTGGGACTAGACGGGTACATAATGCCCCTATGTGTGTTCAGATGGTAAAGCTTGTATCTAGTACAACCTTAGATACGTGGAACTACATTAGATTTAACCACAAGGGTTGTGGCATAGTGTGGTTCAGGACTTGAGGCTCTTGGGAATGTGGTGGAATATTCCATCTGTCCAGGGTTCAATTTTAGGCATACGCAATAGTTGTGGCCATTGAGTTTATCAGGGTTGATTTCTTGTGGTCATATTTTGCCGAGATTTACTTCCAAACAAAAAACTACATTAAATAAGTCTAGCTGATGTGGAACTTCAACTATATAGGGCCAAAGTAGAACGGATTTTTCTCATTTACCTTTACCCATAGTAAATTAAAGTGTTGTCTATCACATTTCATACAAGTGATAGTTATTTTATAAAGAATTTTTTTGGTACGATGCTTCAAAAATCCATTTTATAATTAAATTATGCATCAGGATTTTGCTGATCTAAGGTTGGATTTGGCTCTCTACTCGAGCCCGTGATCCGGAACATTGACAATGATGTTGAATTGTTGGTTAAACGGTCTGCTGCAACTCTCTTTGGCAAACTCTAACCACATGACAACACAAACAATTTGAGCTCGTGATCCACTTTGAGTCTTCGACGTCAGGGGTGACACTAATCGAAGGTGGTAAAAGTTGGTCTAGCAAGACAATGTGCGTGTACATATCGTTTTTATTGTTTACGTTTTTACCTTCTATTTATGTGTCGATTGTTATTTTAGAAAGTTCAGGCTCGAGGGTCTATTTTTTGGAATATTGTTTATAGTGGATTGATTAATGGGTCGTGTGGTTTGTTGTTTTGCTTCCGGTGGTGGCGAGCATCTTCGACAGATGGCTTAGGGTGTGTTTGATACACAGATGAGATTGAATAAGATTTTGAAGTAGTTATTGCATTATTTGTTTCTTTTATATTTTGTTTTGGAACAAAGAGAATGTGTATTGATTTGCCTAAGTTTATTTAAGAAATTTCATTTTATAAAGAAGTTTATTAAATGTATCGAATTGATTACTAATCTCCCATTGAAATTCCAAAGTGTAGCCTTCCTGTTCCTTAGATGGTGTGGAATTTCACACTAGCTCTTATATCCACCAAATTTTAAATTTTATTTTTTAACCAAAAAAAAAAACATCATCCTCTCTTTTGTATTTATCTTCTTTTAAATTTATAAAAAGATTGTCTTTATTATATCTACAACTATATATAATTAAATTATAGGATCTAATGAATTTGTATAATTAATGTTCCAACATGCCTTATAAAATACCTTTTGATCTTTCTTATTGGAATACATATCTTTAAATATGAGGAGTTGATAAACTTGTACATCCAACCATAGCATAAATATAAAAAGACAATAATGTTAGTCTCAAGGGCGCAAACACATTGGTCAATTCATATGATTTAGGTAACAGAAGATTAGGATTAAGAAATTTAAACGTTGTTTCGTAAGTAAATGGTCGCATTCAAACAATTTGTCACAAAAAAATTGACCATATGAACAAAACGTTATAGTTAAGCATTATATAATACTGTTATATCTTTTTCCTTTAAAATTTGTGTTGCACTTGATGCTGTATAAATTTGAGGGCTATGGTGATCATAAAACGATTCATATTGTTTATTACATTGTTGTTTATATAAAAATTGAAATTAAATATATAGAAAGGGTTATAAATGAGCGTTAGATATTGAGCCAAAACTTGATGCTTGAAAACATCTTGAACAACTTCTTTAAAATAAAGAAAATGGGATAAAAAGAATGAAAATCTTCAAATATAGAGATTTCTTTAAAAGATATGGCCTTTGATAGAGAAATGACTTTTTATGCATTCTAGCAATGAAAATGCTAGAATTTAAGGGGGCGTTTGGTTGGGGGTATTGAGGGGTCAGGAATGGGAATGATAATGAAAACTGTTGTTTGGTTTGATATTATATAATGGAATCATTCCTGCAGATCCATTAATTTCCATTTCTGACCAAATTGGGGGGAATGAAAATCTTATTTCTACTAGGTTCTTTTTTCCATGCATTGTTCCACTTATGTATGTTAAATGAAACATCTTTTGTATTTTCAAGTTGGGAAAACATATTTTTTTAATATGAAGCAATTTTTCATTGATTATATTGGGTTAACCAAACAGCATCAATGCAATGCTCATTCCTATTCCCATTCTCCTGCATTCCCATTTTCATTTTCATTCCCATTCCCTGAAATGAACCAAACGCCCCCTAAATGTTTAGAAGATAAAAAATAGTATTTTATTAGTGGTGTTGAATATTTTAATAATATAAGTAATTGTATAATCTTCAAAATAAAAAATCTATTAAAATGAAGGTATTCCTTTTGAAAATTTTAACTTTTTTTCCTTTGTATTTGAAAGAAGTTGTTGGAGACGCTTTGAATGGTGAACCATTATGTTAGGAATAAAATCTGAAGAAGCAGTAGTTGAAGAAAGTACTGCTGCAAGATACTGCTAAAGGAAGTTGAGAAGATAAGGGAAGCTGAGAAGATAAAGATCCTTTTGAAGATATTGATACAATCTTGGAGATAATGCTTATCAATCTGATTGTACTTATCTAAATACTTTGTAATCTGTATAAATAGTAGCTAGCGTTTATCAGGTTAGATTACAAGTTTTTCATAGAAAATATTAGCCTCAAGATACTTTGCTGATCCTTGCATTAGAGAAGTTTTGCACGTCTGTATTCTACAGATTGGGGCTTTTGGTTGTAAGTAAATTCTGATCAATTGAGAAAAGTAGTTTTCATCTATATCTGCATTACTTGATTTTTGTTAGTTGTTTCCGCAAACTGTTTAACTTTTATTCTGAGTTTGGTTAAGTTTAATTTTCGATCCTGACAAGTGGTATCAGAGCCATTATAACTCAGATCTGGTAAGTTGGTAAGTAATGGAAGGTATGGACAGTTTGATGATTTCTAAAGTTCCAATGCTCAAACCAAACGAGTTTGACATGTGGAAAATTAGAATCAAGCAACACATCCTTCTCAATGATTATACTATGTGGGATATCATTGAGAATGGACCTGTTGAGAAAAAGGCCACTGAAGAAGGTGTTGTTGCTCCACCTAGGACTGATGCTGATAGAAAAATCAGACAGTCCGAGATGAAAGCATTAAGTACCTTATTACTAGCAATACCTAATGAATATCAACACCAATTTAGCCACTGTGAAAATGCAAAAGTATTATGGGAAACTATTGAGAAAAGATTTGCAGGGTCTAAAAACACGAAAAGAAATCAAAAGGCCATTCTCAAGCAACAGTTTGAGAACTTCGCCTCTTTAAAGAATGAGACCATGACCCAAACGTTTGATAGATTCAACAAAATCATTGGTGAACTAGCAACTGTTGGGGTAAAGATGGATAATGATGACATAAACCGAAAGTTTTTGACATCCCTTGGAGATGAATGGACCATGTATACCATCTCATATAGACAAAGTGATAACCTTGATCTCAAAGATCTTGATGATCTTTATAATGATTTAAGGATCTTTGAGAAAGAGGTTGAAGCTAAAAGAAAACCCATTGGATATTCCCATAATACTGCTCTATTCTCAGACTCTACTGCTAATGAATCATTAGGTACTGCTAGTTGTACTAAAACTGATCAAGGTCATGAGCAAATATTTGAAGCTTTATTAGCAAATCAGTCAACAATGCCTTTGATGACTGAGGATCTTGATCAAATAAATGCTGATGATCTTGAAGAGATGGATCTAAAGTGGCAAATGGCTATGATAACTGTTAGAATGAACAGATTCATGAAAAGAACAGGTAGAAAGAACTTTGGGATGAGGAGAAGTGACAGGTTAGGTTTTGACAAGTCAAAAGTGGAATGCTTTAATTGTCATGAACTTGGACACTTTGCAAGAGAATGCAAAGGACAAAGAAGCACACAGCAGCAGAATCCACCCAATCAACAGCAGCATAATCACACCTCAAGTCAGAACAGATACCACAGGCCATCAAATCAAGAAACATCTCAGGCATTGGTATCACAAGAAGGAGCAGGTTTTGACTGGAGTGATCAGGCTGAAGAAGGATTGCAGAACACAGCACTCATGGCTGAAGTAACTGAGGACACATCATCAGAGATATCAAGAGAGGTAAGAACTAAACTTTGCTCTCAATCATGTTTGGAAACTGTTAGAAAGTACAGAGATCATAATCAATCCATGTGTGACAGTATTAAAAAGCTAGAATCAAGCAGAAGGGAGTCTTGCTTGATTATAGCTAATCTAGAGGAACAGATTAAGTCCTATCAGGAGAATGAGGTTCAATATGGATATGATCTAAATTATTGGAACTGGGAAAAGAAGGACCTTGAACTTAGGTTGTCTAAATCTGTCAGTGAACTAGAAAAGGTTAAAGAAGAACTTACAAGAGCTAATGAAAACATAGAAAAATTTTCAAAATCTTCAAAGGCTCTGGAAGAACTTCTCAAATCTCAAGTTCATGATGATTTAAAAAGAGGAATAGGATATCACACCACACCCCCACCTTACAACAACAACTTCATACCACCAACCACAGATCTACTTGAAAGACTAGACAGAACAGTCCTTCCTTCAGAAGTCACAGAAGTAGATCCAAAAGAGTCCATTCCAACTGACCAAAGTAGGAAATCAGAGAAAAAGGACTCTAGTGTGCCAGGTTCTAATAGGAATAATACTGTCAACAGAGAAAAGATTAATGATCACTGTACTGTCCAACAGAAAGGATCCAACAAATCTGCAAAAGTTAGAGGAAATCAGAGAAATTGGAATAAGCAGTGGGCACAAAAGCAAGGCATTGATCTAAATAAGATAAACAAACCAAAACCTTGCTTTATATGCTGTAAGCTGAACCACTTGGCTAAAAACTGCTATTTCAATCCTAAAAATCAGAAGGTTTACAGAAATAAACATTCTGACTTTGGGAAAGGAAATCTGGCCAAAAGGACTTGGAATAATCATTCAAAGTCCAAAAGGAGGTTTGTTAAGAAACAACAGTCTTATTCTCAGACAAATATTGGTAAAAAGATTTGGGTACCAAAGAAAGTGGTCATTGACACCAAAAGTACTGCAAGCAATATAGAGAGCAGCAGTTTGAAAACTGATGCTGAACACAGCACTATCAAAGATAAAGCTAGCAGTACTTCAGGGGTTCAAAGAACTGAGGAACCCAAAATTGTTTCTACAGACTCAAGCCATGATATTCCAAATTCTGCTGATGTTCTAGAACCTAAGAGGTTGGTAACTCATACCTATGTTAATGAAAAAGGTGAATCCAAGACTGCTCAGGCTTGGATTCCCTTAAGTCACTAATCATTTACTTGATGTGCAGGGCAACCAAGGAGAGGAGGAGGATTTATGGCATGTAGACAGTGGTTGCTCTAGGCACATGACAGGCAATGCTACTCATCTTGAGGACTTTAGAAGGTTCAATGGAGGGTATGTTGCCTTTGGTGATAATCCTAAAGGTGGTAAGATTAGTGGAAAGGGTAAGGTAACCAAGAGGTGTTTAACTCTTGAGGAAGTGTACTATGTTGAACAATTAAGATACAACCTGTTAAGTGTATCACAGGTCTGTGACAAAAAGCATAGCATATTATTCAATGAAGATGAATGCATTGTACTCTCTCCAGAATTCAAAATAGTTGATCAAAGCATGATACTATTGAGAACTCCCAGAAGAGACAATGTTTATTGTTTGGACTTGAACAAAGCTTCAACAATTCCTTCACTAAGGTGTTTGATTTCTAAGGCCTCAAAAAGTGAATCATCCTTATGGCACAGAAGGATGTGTCACATGAATTTCAAAAACATGAACACCTTAGTAAAATTGAATTTGGTAAGAGGTTTGCCTATGAAGGAATTTGTATGGGAAGAAAATTGTGTAGCCTGTCTGAAAGGGAAGCAACACAAATCATCACACAAGTCCAAAGAGATAAACACCATCTCAGCACCCTTACAGCTATTACATATGGATCTGTTTGGTCCAACCAATGTAATGAGTATTGGAAAGAAGTCATATTGTTTGGTCATTATTGATGATTACTCAAGATTCACTTGGGTATTCTTTCTTAGAACAAAGGATGAGACAAGTGGACTGATCAAATCCTTTGTGAAAAGAGTAGAAAACCAAACAAATTTGAAAGTAAAAGTTATAAGATCAGACAATGGGACAGAGTTTAAGAATGCTGACTTAAACTCTTTCTGTGATGAAAAAGGAATTGAAAAACAGTATAGTGCTCCTAGAACTCCACAACAAAATGGAGTTGCTGAAAGGAGGAATAGAACTTTGATTGAAGCAGCAAGGACAATGTTGGCTGATTCTAAACTTCCTATCACCTTTTGGGCAGAAGCAGTAAATACTGCTTGCTATGTGCAAAACAGAGTCCTTGTTGTTAAATCAAAAGGAAAGACCCCCTATGAACTGTTTAAAAAGAAAAAGCCCTACATTGGATTTCTAATTCCTTTTGGTTGTCCCTGCACTCTATTGGATACCAAATCACAATTGGGTAAGTTTGACAGCAAATCTGTAGATGGTTTCTTTGTAGGATACTCAACCCAAAGTAAGGCTGTAAGAGTGTTCAATAGCTCCTCCAGGATAATTGAAGAAAGTGACAATGTCAAATACCTTGAGAACACTCCCAATGTGCCTGGTAGTGGACCTACATGGTTATTTGATATTGATTCACTGACTAATTCTTTGCTTGTGAGCCATGCAGTAGAAACAGGTACAACAGCACAAGACACAGCAGGTTCCATTCAGGCAGCACCTTTAATACTTGTGCCTGTACCTACTGCTGATCCTGAAGAATTCTGTTCTGCTGATAGATCAGAACCAGCAACTGAGACTGAAGTAGTTCTCACTCCAAACTTTGAACAAAGTCACTCTGATGATCAGGGTCAAAGTGAGTCAGTTGAAGAAGAGAACAAAGAAGAAGAAGTGGTTGATGAACAAGAGTGTAATGACACAAATCTTGAAAATAATCTGAATGAAGAACCTGTTCATCTGACAAGAACACAGAAGAATCATCCTTCAAGCCTGGTGATTGGTGATCTTGAAACTCCAATGGTTACAAGGAAGAAGGCCAATGCTCAACAAGAAGAGAAGATAGGACTGATGTCTTGTTTTCTGTCACAGATTGAACCCAAGAAGGCATATGATGCAATGAAAGATCCAAGCTGGGTAGAGGCAATGCAAGAAGAACTTCTGCAGTTTGTCTTGCAGCATGTATGGGACTTGGTGGATTTACCTAAGGGACACAGGGTAATCAGCACCAAGTGGATTTTCAGAAACAAGAAAGATGAAAGAGGGATAGTTATAAAGAACAAAGCAAGACTGGTAGCTCAAGGTTATACTCAAGAAGAAGGCATTGATTATGATGAAGTATTTGCACCAGTTGCAAGAATTGAAGCAATTAGACTCTTTTTGGCCTTTGCTTCATTCAAAAACTTCAAAGTATATCAAATGGATGTAAAAAGTGCCTTTCTTTATGGGAAGATAGAGGAGGAAGTATATGTGAGTCAGCCCCCTGGTTTTGAGGACCCAAACAATCTGGATAAAGTCTACAGGCTCAATAAGGCTTTATATGGATTACATCAGGCACCAAGGGCATGGTATGACACCTTGTCCACATATCTTCTGGAGAATGGCTTTAGCAGAGGAGTGATAGACAAAACCTTGTTTATCAAAAGAGAGAAGCAGGATATCCTTTTGGTTCAAATTTATGTTGATGATATTCTGTTTGGGTCTACTAAATCTAGCCTTTGCAAAGATTTTGAGACACTGATGCACAAAAGGTTTAAAATGAGTGCTATGGGTGAACTAACCTTCTTTCTTGGATTACAGGTAGAACAGAAGAAAGATGGCATCTTTATACACCAAACCAAGTATGTCCATGACATATTAGCTAAGTTTGGATTTAGGGATGTCAAACCAGTAAGTACTCCTATGGAAGCAAGGAAACAAATAGCCACAGATGTAGCTGGAAAGGAAGTGGATGTACATCAATACAGATCCATGATTGGATCCTTAATGTATTTAACTGCTTCCAGACCAGATATTATGTTTGCTGTTTGTGTTTGTGCAAGATTTCAGGTACAACCAAAGGAATCTCATCTTCAAGCAGTAAAAAGGATATTCAGATACCTCAAAGGACAACCCTGTTTAGGACTATGGTACCCAAATGATTCATCATTTGATCTATTGGCATACACTGATAGTGATTATGGTGGAGCAAACATGGATAGAAAATCCACATCAGGTGGGTGTCAATTTTTGGGAACCAGGTTAGTATCTTGGCAGTGTAAGAAGCAAACTTCAGTCTCCACATCTACTGCTGAGGCTGAATATATTGCTGCTGCTAATTGCTGCTCTCAGGTCTTATGGATACAGAATCAAATGCTTGATTATGGTTTGACCTTTCTGAATACTCCCATCTATATAGATAACACTAGTGCTATAAGTATAGTGAATAATCCTGTCAAGCATTCTAAAACAAAGCACATTGAAATTCGCTTTCATTTTATAAGAGACTGTAATGAAAAGAAGTTAATTCAGGTTTTGAAAGTCCACACAGATTACCAATATGCAGATTTGTTTACAAAGGCTTTTGATGTAGGAAGATTCATGTTCCTAGTGTCAAGTGTGGGCATGATAAATCCAGAATAACCTCTTTCCTTACTTAATTTGTGTCTTGTAAAATGTAATTTAGTGTTGCATGTGTTTTAGATTAATTACTTTTGCTATTTTTAGTACTAACGTGTTATCCTACTGTTAAAAGATAGTGACTACTGCTCAAGGGTACTGAAGAGTTACACACGGATTGTAACTACTGCTGGACACGCGTTCAACCTACTGCTTTTAATTTTTATCCTCTTTAAAAGCAAAGATGAACCGTTTTCTTCCCTCCATCACTCTCATCACTTTTGCAATCAGAGATCAAACCCTATCTTACTGCTCTCTCTTTCTTGAATCCTTTCGAACCCTAATGGCTTCTTACAAATTCGTTTCTGGTCACAACAGGGTCGCATATCTCACTAAGGACGAGAACTCAACTGAATTTCATGAAATCATTGATTTCTTGAAACAATCGCACATTGCTACTGCTCTTTTGATGAATCCCAAAATCTACATATCTCATATGGAGCAGTTCTGGAGACATGCTAGGGTTACCACTGTACACATGGTACCTACGATCACCACTGTGATTAATGATCGTATTCTGAACATCACTGAGGCCTCGATTCGACGACATTTGAGTCTGGACGATCTCAATGGTAAGACCTCTCTTCCTCTTAAAGATCTTTTTGAATCTGTGTTAGAAATGGGGTATGAAGGCAATCCTCAGTGCCTTACTTTTCAAAAAGCTCAATTTTCGCCCCAATGGAAGTTTCTAATTCACACCCTTATTCACTGCATTTCAAGAAAAGCCACCTCTTGGAATGAGTTCAGCAGTACCATTGCTTATGCTTTGGTCCTTCTTTCCAAAGGTGAGAAGTTTAACTTTTCCAAAATGATTTTTCATGATTTGTGTGAACAGATCAAATCTCCTATTTTGAAAAAGATTTTTCTGTACCCTAGATTTATCCAAACCATTATCACTACTGAACTGGTAGGTTTGGAACATTCAGGAGATATCTATAATCAGACTGAGTCTAGTGCCAAGGCTCTTCCTCATTTAAAGAAAACAAACAAATCTTTTTCTGGCACAGTCACTCCCTTGTTCTCTACAATGAGGGTAGTGACCCAACCACAAGGTGAGGACTCAGGCTTGAATCCTACATCTACAAGCACACCCCCTGAGATCCTACCCACACCTTCCACTCACAACAATCCTCAGATTCCTTCTTCCTCAATCCCCAACCCCTCACTTCAAACATATAACAGAAGATCCAGGATGGTTCCTCCCCTCCCTGTGATCACACCCAATGAGCCTATAAGCCCCTTATTGGACCAAAGTCCAGTAAGGAATCCACAAAGGGAAACCATTGGAGATTCTCCCAACTCCCAGGAGGTGCCCTCTATGGAGATGCATGGGCATGTGGATAGTATGGCTCAATCTACTGCTTCTACACACAGTGCAGGGCAGGACAGATTGAACATAAATAAGACCATCTCCACGGCAACTCATGATGGTAACACATCAAGAGGACCCTGGTGCCAAGAAACCACGGGGACAGATGGTGCCTTTGCTAGGCATAGGACCTCTGTTAATCTTTCCTGTGATCCATCTAGGGCTGGTTACACACCCAACAATGGTGAGGATAGTCAGCACTTGCAAGAATTGATGAAAACTGTACCTGTTCACACCAGGGAGATTGCTCAATTGAGAAACATGGTCAATGATCATACTACTCAGTTGAAGTCTTTATCCCTAAAACTTGCCAAGAAGGATATCATGCTCTCCAACCTAAGAAGATTGCTTCACTCTTTGTCCTCCAAAAGAAAGAAAAGGTCTTCTACTTTCACAAAGGGGGAGAGTTCTAGCAAAAAGGGAGGTTTATCTAAGGGGGAGCAGGAGCAAGAGGAGGTGCAAGAGGAGGTGCAGCAGGATGATGATGCTGTTGAGGAAATTGTGAAAGCAGTAGACAGGCCAGAGGTAAACAGGCCAGAGGTAGAGACACAGGCTATTTTACCTACTGAAAGAGAAGCAGAAGCTCTGTCTGCTTTGATGCATTTGCCAAACAAAGTGGCATTTGGAGTACAAACTGGAGTTCACTTCAGAGAGCCAGCAATTCAGGTACATGAAAGAAGAAGAGAACAAGAAGAGAAAAAGAAGGATAAGGGAAAAGGAATTCTGGTTGAAGAAGATCCAAAAACCAAAAAGAGAAAAGCAGAAGAGGAACTGTCTAAGGCCACAGCTGAGAGATTATTGCAAGAAGACCAGCAAGATTTACAAATAACTGTGGGAAGTCTGAAGAAGAAGAAGTCCATTGCTATAAAGAAGAATAAGAAGGATCCAAACACAGTCTACTGGGAGGATGAAAATCCCAAGATTGTGCATTGGGAGTGGAAAGAAGAAGGTGATAAGGGCATGATGGTTGTAAGATGGAGCAATAATAAACTGGCAGAGTATGTTTTGTTTGATGAGTTTGTGGATCTGTGTACTAGGAAGGAGCTTGATGACTTTTATGCAGCAGGGGTAAGGTTGTATGAAAAGAAGCTGGAAGAAACAAATGCCATGACCAGGGCAACAATGAACTATCTGAGGTTCATGTATGCACCCACTTCTGTACCTGGTTTTAATGTTGGAGTTATAAGATGGAAGGTTGCAGAAAGCTCAAAGGTAGTGGTTCTATGGCTGAAAAATGGAGAAATAGAATATCAACTATTTGAAAGGAATTACAGGATGTTGCCTGTAAAAGTAAATGATATTCTGAAGGTGACTAACAGATATCTCAGACTCACTCAGATGGAAAGAGAATATGTAGAGAAAGTGAGAAATATTAAGAGAAGAGTGTTTGGAGAAACAGTTCCTGAAATACCTGAGCATAATCCAACTGCAAAGATTGTGGCATGGAAGGTTATTAGTCTGAGTGGCAAACTGTACTTCAAGCTTGAAAGAGAAACTGGATACAGTTGTTACTGCAGTACTTTTGCTGAAATCATTGAATGCTGCTCAAGAGAGAATTTGGTTGAGATGTTTACTTTGGGCAAGCAGTTGGAAGGAGAAGAGCTCAGTGAGGAACAAGGAGAGGAGATTTGTGTGAAGATCAATCAGGGATTGGAATATTTGAACATGATGTTTCAACCTGAATTGGTTTCTCACATAATTGAAAGAGAAGTGGAGAGGGTAAAGGAATGGAAGCTACATGAAAACTGTGGAGTGTATACAGTTTATGTAAATGAAGGGATAATGGAATGCTATTTGGTTGAGGGGGAGTATAAGCATCATGTGGAGAAATTGAGAATGATGAATAGAGCTGGATTGAAAGGTGGATTTGGTTCACCAATGGGTGATGAACTTGGCAGGAGGGTGATCAATCAGATCCTGAACTTAACTACTTAAAAATAGTTAAGTTAGGGGGAGATTGTTAGGAATAAAATCTGAAGAAGCAGTAGTTGAAGAAAGTACTGCTGCAAGATACTGCTAAAGGAAGTTGAGAAGATAAGGGAAGCTGAGAAGATAAAGATCCTTTTGAAGATATTGATACAATCTTGGAGATAATGCTTATCAATCTGATTGTACTTATCTAAATACTTTGTAATCTGTATAAATAGTAGCTAGCGTTTATCAGGTTAGATTACAAGTTTTTCATAGAAAATATTAGCCTCAAGATACTTTGCTGATCCTTGCATTAGAGAAGTTTTGCACGTCTGTATTCTACAGATTGGGGCTTTTGGTTGTAAGTAAATTCTGATCAATTGAGAAAAGTAGTTTTCATCTATATCTGCATTACTTGATTTTTGTTAGTTGTTTCCGCAAACTGTTTAACTTTTATTCTGAGTTTGGTTAAGTTTAATTTTCGATCCTGACACATTAAATTCATAATCGTTAAATATTATTTAGATAGTTATAATATATCATATGTAAGATGAAGAATAGTGTGCAAAGTTGAATAACGTGAGAAACAAATATAACTGAATCTAAACCTTTATTCACTTTTAATTTCAAGCCGACCAATAAAATCACATTTAATAAAAGAATTGATCTGATGCATCTCGAATGATAATTACTTTTCACGTTTATCATATTAACGTTACTTTTTACTAGTACCTAACACTTAACTATTAATAATCATATTTAAAAAATGATAGTATAATCATTCAAGATTGAATATGATGGACATGGCCTAGGTTATTTTGAATAAAAACTCCTTTGATAGATATACATACTGTCAAATTTGATCAGCATTAGTCTTTCGCCAAAGGGACCGCTCTAGCTTCGTCCATAAATTTTTTGTGAACTTCACGATAACCGGATTCAAACTATCAACTTTGTAAGTGATTGGTAGCCTTCCCGGCCTCTCGGGTTGGTGAATGCAAGTTGGTGTGGAATTCCACAGTAGCTCTTATCCACCGAATTTTAAATTTCAATTTTTTAATCAAAAACACATTATCATCTTTTTTGTTTTTATCTTTTGTCAAAATTATAAAAAGATTGTCTTTTTTATATCTACAACTATATATTATTAAATTCTAAGATCTAATGAACTTGTATAATTAACGTTCAAGCATGTTTTACACAATACATTTTGGTCTTTTTATATTCAAATACATATCTTTAAATACGAGGAATTGATAAAATTTCACACCCAACTATAGCATATATATAAAAAGAAAAATAATGTCACTTTCAAGGTCGCAAGCACATCAGTCAATTCATGTGATTTAGGTACGATAAGATCATGATTATGAAATTTAAACGTTGTTTCATAAGTAATGGTCTCGTTCAAACAATTTGACGCAAAATTTGACCATATAAATAAAGCGTAATAGTTAAGCAGTATATAATAGTATTATATTGTTTTTCCTTTAAATATGATCCATATTGTTTATATGAAAAATGAAACTAAATATATAAAGTTATAAATGAGCTATTGAGCCAAACCTTGTGTCATTGATGCTTGAATGGTGTACTCTTAATGCAACCCATTAAATTCATAACCTTTAAATAGCAAACCATTAAATTAATAACCTTTAAATATTACTTAGATAGGATTTGATTTCAACAAAAAGTGTAAATTTGAAGAGAAACGTGAAAAGTGGAATAGACTAACTTTAAGATGTGATATATCAAAATAGATTGTACCAAAGATGTATCAGATCAATTATCTTTTAAACCGTAATTCATGAAAGGATATTTGATTAAAAGTGATCAATAGTTTAAAAGCACTTCTCATGTGATCTCATGTCTATTTAGATATTTATAATATATTACATGTAAGAAGAAGAATTTTGTGAAAATCAATATATCAATATATATCTTAAAAGGAAAAACCACAACATCCTATGTTGCATCCTCTCAAGCCAAGAAAGCTATTTATCTTTTTTCTAAGATTTTTGATTTTTTTAAATAATAGATATGTTAAAGACCATTTTACCCTTATAACAAAAACATAAAGTTTATTGGGATATGGTTATTTTAGTAATTTCAAAATAGTAACCTCCAAACTCTTTCATCTTCATTCTTAAATGTGACTTCATTATTTTGGAGATGAAACCTTCAAATGTATTCATCTCCATTCTTAAATATGAAACCTACAAACCCATCCATTCACCATCATTGGTTCATCACTAATTGTCTTCTTCTTCTCCACACTTGATGTATTATTCATTTCCCTAACTATTTTTATTCTTCAACAAAATCATGTTAGGTAACCTCATTCTATCTTTCATGTTAGTCATTTGATATGTTATACTTCAATAAAATCGTTTTTCAATTTTACTTTAAGAGTAGTAATCCGAGTATTATTTCTTAGTGGCTATTGTTGAGATTATGTTGCATCCTCTCAAGCCAAGAAAGCTATTTATCTTTTTTCTAAGATTTTTGATTTTTTTAAATAATAGATATGTTAAAGACCATTTTACCCTTATAACAAAAACATAAAGTTTATTGGGATATGGTTATTTTAGTAATTTCAAAATAGTAACCTCCAAACTCTTTCATCTTCATTCTTAAATGTGACTTCATTATTTTGGAGATGAAACCTTCAAATGTATTCATCTCCATTCTTAAATATGAAACCTACAAACCCATCCATTCACCATCATTGGTTCATCACTAATTGTCTTCTTCTTCTCCACACTTGATGTATTATTCATTTCCCTAACTATTTTTATTCTTCAACAAAATCATGTTAGGTAACCTCATTCTATCTTTCATGTTAGTCATTTGATATGTTATACTTCAATAAAATCGTTTTTCAATTTTACTTTAAGAGTAGTAATCCGAGTATTATTTCTTAGTGGCTATTGTTGAGATTTTAGAATTTATTTTTATTTGTGTCTTTTATACTATATTATGTTTTTATTGGAATTAGAGGTTTGTTCATTGACGACAGTTTTGAAGATTTGATGACAACAACGGTTCGATAATCACATCTTGCACGTAAGTATTACAATCTGACATATATAGGCTCAACAAGCATGAATATGTTCCTTCTCAATGAGTGATTTTAATTTTCAAATTTATTTCAAGAAGACTGATTCAAACATTCTTTTTTTTTTTTTACTTTTCTTGGAAATTTAGAGTTTTTTATTTTATTTTATTTTTGTATTCTATATTTTTTCTTAGTTTCAAATTTTACTAATAGTTCTAACTCTTATTATTATTTCTTATCGATTATTGTTGAGATTTTAGAGTTAATTTTTATTTTTCTCATCTATATTTTATTATGTTTTTGTAATAGGATCGAAGGTTTGTTTTTTGGCGATAGTTTTAAAGTTTTGATGACAACAACGGTTCGATAATCGCATCTTGCAAGTAAGTATTACAATTTGAGACGATATAGCCCATTTACAAACATGACTATGTTCTTTTTCGTTATTGATTTTAATTTTCAGGTTTGTTTCAAGAAGACTAATCCGAGTAAATAAGTGTTTTAAATTTTCGGGTTTATTTCAAGAAGATTGATCTGGGTATTCATTTTTTTTTTTACTTTTATTCGAATTTTAGAGTTTTTTTAATTTTGTATTCAATATTTTTCTTGGTTTCAAATTTTACTAATCATTTTAACTCTTATTATTATTTCTGACTGATTATTGTTGAGATTATTTCTTTTGACATTCGTATGAATTCTAAAGTTAATTTTTTTACTTTTCATCATATTCCTAAATTTTAGATTTTATTATTTGTTTTAATCATTATTAAATTTTAAATGTTTATTTTCATGACATAGAAAATAATAATATGTATATCTAAATATGACAATTGAATATGATAAAAACATATTTTAACTGATATAAAATAAATAAGAACGGAGATGGCGGTTAATTGTGCCAATTTGATCTTTATAAATATAAAATGAAACTCTCATAGAGTAGGATTCCTACATAGAAATTTTATGGTTTTTTTGAGTTTTTAAATCTTAAATATACTAAAGACTTTAATACCCCTTTATTAAAGATATATTTTTCATTGCAAGAAGATTACTTTGGTAATTTTGTTATCACTTTAATTAACTTTTGATACATAAATCATTCAACTTTCTATAATAATTTGCTCTCTCTATCTTTTAATTCATTGTAATTAAGAGAATTAATCATATGATTTAGTGCATTTATGTTAATTAATTATGTGTTTATACTTCTTTATGTTATTAACCGTTCATTTTCTTTCATTTATTTCAAATTAATCATCATTACTCTTATTTAAGTAGAAAAATTGTTTTTGTTGAAAATGCTATTGGTTTTTCAATTCTTTGTCATATAATAATCTACCTCCCGTTCTTTTTTTCTAACACATTTTTTCTTACTAACAGATCATCCGATAGTATCGACTTTGGTTTATGGTCGGATTCTTTAAAATTATGGTTACTTCATATGATTTTTATGTTATGTTTTTTGTAGTAAGTGAAATGAGCGGAATTGCGGAAACAATTTATAAAGATTGTCAAATATGCGTAAGATCATCAAAACTTAATCACCACGATACACATATACATTACGACATGAAAGTTTCTTTCATTCAAATACTCTTTTAATTTCCATCTATGTTCTCCATTTTCTTGGTTTATAGTTTAATGATGTATTATTACTTTAATTTCCAGTTTTTGTATTTTTTATTCTCTCAAGAGCATAACCACCATGCAAAAATTATATTTGTGTAGTGTTTATTCAAATATTACATTGTTACTCACAAAAAGATCGTAAACATTTTTGTATTCAATTATTGTTTGATGTATATCTTAATGTATCTTTAGTGTTACATTTGGGAAATTGAAGTTTTATAAGCATGTAAATCAATTAATATTATCAAAGTTTTAAAAATGATAAGATATGATTAAGAAGTTCATTCAAAATTTGATCAATTATTGGATTAAGTAGTTATTCTTTATTTACATGATCAAACATCAATCTATATATATATAAAAGGAGGATGTTGGGTGTATGATGTGGCATCCTCCTAGAGTAGGATTCATAGCTAGAAATTTTGTGGTTTTTTTGAATTTTTTAAATACTAAATATATTAAAGACTTTAATGTCCTTATATAAAAGATATGTTTTTCATTGTAAGAATGTTACTTTGGTAATTTTGATACTTCTTTTATTAACTTTTAATTTATAGACCATCCAACTTCCTACAATTAGTTTACTCTTTCTATCTTTTAAAGTATTTTACTTAAGAAAATTAATCATGTTAATTAAAACATTTACTTCTACTTCTTTAGGTTATTAACCTTTCATTTTCTTTCATTTATTTTAATTAATCACTCATTTCCCCTTATTTAAATACAAGTACTTTTTCTTTGTTGAAGATGCTATTGGCTTTTCAATTCTTCTTTGTATTATAACTAATCTCTCATTGCTATTTTTCTACCACATTGTCTCTTAGTATGGATTTTTGTTTATAATGAGTTCTTTAAACGTGCCTTGATTTCATATGATCTTTCTATATGTTTTTTGTAGTGATACGAGCGGAAACAAGCTCTAATGATCATCAAATATGCGAAAAAAAATCAAAACTTCGTCACCATCGTATACATATATATTACTACATGTAAGTCTCTTTCATTTAATTACTTTGGAAATGTTATTGGATTTTCAATTTTTTTTCATACAATAACTTACATCTCATTCTTTTTTTTACCACATCTTCTCTTACTAAAAAGATGGATCTAGGGTATGAATTTTTGTTTATAGTCAAATTCTTTAAAAGTGTCTTGATTTCATATGATCTTTATATATGTTTTTTTTTTGTAGTAAGTGACACGAGCGGAAACAAACTCTAACGATCATCAAATATGCGGAAAAAAAATCAAAACTTTATCACCGTCGTATACATATACATTACTACATGTAAGTCTCTTCATTCAACTACTCCTTTAATTTCAATATATTTTTGAGTTTCTCTATTTTATACTTTCATGATATATTATAACCTTATTTTTATTTTTATACTTTTTTCAGGAGCATAACCCACAACACAAAAAACACATTTGTTATTGTGTATTCAAAGATTACATTGTTACGCATTAAGGGGTCGTAAATCTACGTTTTGATATTCACTTATTGTTTGATATATATATATATATATATACTAATGCATTTTTAGTATTACATTTGAGAAATCAAAGTTTTATACAAATGTAAGTCCACTAATAATATCCAAAGTTTGTTTTCTTAACCTTCAATTATTGAAACATGTTTAAAAGTAGATTGTTTTCCTTTATGGATTTACATTTTTACTTCATACAACCTAAGAGTTTCAAATATGAAACATTGCTACAATCTAATGAGATTTATACACACCATCAACAATGTTACCGACGACTATCAATTTAGAAAATAAAGTTTTTGAATCACTTCACACAAGAAAAATGAAAAAAAAAGACGGTGTTTAACAATGCTATGTAATCGTGTTCAGGTGGCGCACATACACCAATTAAAATTTTGATCCAAATTGCAAATGGAAAAACTAATTTAAAGAATTACTTCTGAAAAATATAAATACTAGAAGAAAATAATCATGTGATTAAATTAAAGAGAAGGTTAGCCTTTGATTTTTTTTTCTAATTGAATAAGATTTTTATAATGAGTAAGATTTTAAAGACTTTCTCAGCCTTTTTAATAAAAAAGATATTAATTATGATAAAAATAATTACTTTTTATATTACATTTAATCATATATTATTATATGTGTTTAAAATTCATTATAATCTAAAAAATTATAATATCAAGTTATTTTATACGAGTGTCGTTTGAATTATATATTTTAATGATGATGATAATAATAATAAGAATAGCAAATAAATAAATAAGTTTGATAGTTTTAATAACAATGATATAAATATTTGATGATATAGCTTTATGAAATAATTATTGATATTTTTTATTTATCTACTATTTCTATTCATTGTAAATTCATATAATTTTAATTTTTTTATTAGCTCTTATGGTGTTGAGTTTTGTTTTCTATTTAATTTTTTTTACTATGTTGGAGTATTTTGACTAAACTTTTCACTTTTATGTTGTTTTTTATGTTTACTTATTTTAAAGTATCAATAAATGTTATATATAAATATTAAAATTGTATTTGTTATTAATTATTTCCATTGCACATTCAACAAATATAATAACTTTATTAATTAAAATGGCTCAAATCAATGTTTATTAAAACTACAGAGATATATGAAATTAGTCATATTACTAAAAACGAACCACTATCAATAACAAATAAAATTTACAAACATAGAGAAGTCTTTTAACATGTTCAACAATCAATATTTAAAAAAAATCAAAAATTTAAGAAAAAATGAAAAGATATTCTAAGTATTAGAAGATGCTACATAATCTCTTTAGGCCAACATAGAAACATATGAGACCATGTTTATTTGTGAGAGCTTTGATACCACCTAAACGATGGTATTGAACCTTCATAGGAAAAACAATGTGAAGGTTTATAAAACATTATGTTACATTGTGGTTTCGTCAGAGTCTCACAAACTTGAATATTCTAACTTTGTGTATGTATGAATAATCAAATAAAAATCACTTTTTTTGTGAAAACCCGTGAAAACCAACTAAAAAATAATTTTTTAGGATTTTTTTAATCAAATACTATGATAATAACTATTGTTACACATATATATTTTTTCATAATGTAAACATCATCTATGAAAAAATAAAATTTTTATTCATATTATGAATCGAAAATATACAACATTTTTATTCATATTATGAAACAAATTCATGGATGATATTCATTTTATGAAAAAAAAATATATGTGAAACAACATATCAATTCTAACATTTGATGGAAAAAATCTTTAAAAAATTATTTTTAGTCGGGTTTTATGGGTTTTCACAAAAAAATGGTTTTTTCTTGAAGGTCCCTCTGTATATATATATATATATATATATATATATATATAGAGGAATAATCAAATAAAAACCACTTTTTTTGTAAAAACCCGTAAAAACCAACTAAAAATTAAATTTTTTTTAGGATTTCTTTTATCAAATACAATGATATTAACTATTGTTACACATATATATTTTTTCATAATGTGAATATCATCCATGAAAAAATAAAATTTTTATTCATATTATGAATCGAAAATATACAACATTTTTATTCATATTATGAAACAAATTTATGGATGATATTCATCTTATGAAAAAAAATATATGTGAAACAACATATCAATTCTAACATTTGATGGAAAAAAATCATAAAAAAATTTATTTTTTAGTCGGTTTTTACGGGTTTTTACAAAAAAAATGGTTTTTACATGAAGGCTCCTCTATATATATATATATATAAAGAGAGAGAAAGAGAGAGAGAGAGAGAGAGAGAGAGAGAGAGCGAGAAAGATATATGGAAATAACCAATAAAAATTATTTTTAAATTTTTGTTAACATATATTTTAATCATCGCGCAACGCGCGATGTCGAACACTAGTCAATATATATCTTAAAAGCAAAAACCACAAGATCCTATGTGGCATCCCCTAAAGCCAAGAAACCTATTTATCTTTTTTCTAAGAGTTTTGATTTTTTTTAATGTTAGATATGTTAAAGACATTTTTACCCCTCTATAGAACATGTACACTTCATTAATATCTTGGATATTTTTGTAAATTTACATATCTAATATTGACCTCCAACTTTAGGTTTAAACTCCAACTTTTGATTTACCTATTCATTTACTTTCTTTCTTTCTCCTTAATTTCCCACATAACTATCCATCAATATTAATTATTCATTTATTTTTGTATTTACCATCAACTCTCCATTTTTCCTACCTACTCTTTATTCTTAATCATTTCACACTATAAATTATGATGTAACCTTCAAATTTTTTTCATTTTTATATGAAACCTCCCATGTTTTCATCTTCATTCTTAAGGTAAACCTTTAATATCTTTCATGTATTGTTCATACTAAATGACTTATTTTTCCTCTTTATCACTTGATCTATTCTTCATTACAGAAACTATTATTCTCCAACAAAATCATTTCAGGTGAACTCTTTTTCTTTCTTTATGCTAATCACTTGATTTGTTCTTTTATTTCACAAATGGTTATTCTTCAACCAATTCAGGTTTACTTTAAGAATACTAACCCGAGTATTATTACTTATGGATTTTCGTTGACATTTTAGAGTTTATTTTTACTTTTTTCTTCCATATTTTTATTATGTTTTTTAATGGAAGCGTAGGTTTGTTTTTTGCAGCGGTTTAAAGTTTGATGGCGATAACGATTCGATGATCTAATCTTACAAGTCGTATTATAACCTAAGATATATAACCTCAACAAATTTCAATATGTTATTTTTCAGTTAGTGTTCTTATTTTTTTAAGTTTATTCAAAGAAGATTAATTCGTATATTCTTTTCTTTTGATTTAATTTTATTGGAATTTTATTTTTTCTAAGTTTTAAATCAATATTTTTTTACATGACATTTGAGATATTAATATGTATATGTTTATTTATATGACAATTAAATATGATAAGAAAATGATTATAATTTGTATAAATGTAAATAAAATGAATTCTAAACCTTTTTAATTTACACAAAATAAAAAACTTACTAAAATCAATCAATGAAATACTTATAATAATTTAATATAATATACCTTATCAATAACTCTTATTAATATAACACTCATTTATTTTATTGATTTATATATATATATATATATATATTTTTGGGGGGATGGGGGGGATTTTAAAGTCATTTTATTTTTCATCTTCTATATATTTCCTAAGTTTTAATTTTCATCATTTGTTTTTTAATTCTTATTAAAATATAAATATTTTATTTATATGACACTTGAAAATAATAATATGTATATTTTAATATCACAATTGGATACAATAAAAAATTGATTTTAATAGATAAAAATAAACATAAAACATATTAATTTACATGAAAGAACCTTAGTGCAATAAATATATATATATATATATATAATTTAACAAAGTAATTATTTTTTTAATTTACATATAACCATATTCTTATATATAAGTAAATGAATAAAGGATGACATTAATTATTATTTATATAACATTCATTATATATTTTAATATGGTTAAATAACAAATATGAATTATTAATTACTAATATAGATTATTATTTATACAATACTAATAACAATATATATATATATATACAAATATAATTCAATGAACATTATTAGTTAATGTTATTTAGATAACATGTTATATATGTATATATATTATATTAATTCAAAAAAAAAATTTATTAAATGACATCAGAAAAGTTCCAATGATTTTTTAATTTAAAATTAATATATGTGTATAATTAAATACTTATAATTGACCCTCTAAAAAAATTAATACGATCAATATTGATAATATCTTACAAGATAGAAAAAAAATATATATATATATATATATATATATATATACCTTTTCAATTTTTAATTCAATATAAAATCAAACTATATATAAAAATGAAATTAGATTCGAAATAAGACACCTTTTTATTTATATAAAATTATTTAAACATCTTTTTTAGAATTCTTTACAAGAAACTAAACTATGAAAAAACAATTTTAAGTAATTTATTTTTTTGACAATTCAAATGAAAAGTTAACAAGGTGGTCACAATATCGATGATTACAGTTCCTTTTTCATGCAATCATATGTAAAAAAATGGTTTCAATTAATGGTGTATTTGACTAAAGTTGCAAATAAGTGCATTAGGATAAATGTAAACAAATTATAAAATACTCAATAATCTTACAAAAGTAGATAACCCAAATTTTGTCTGGTGAATATAAATATTTAGTGAGAATTAATGTAGGGGGTCTATGCATTGATATGTATTAGGACAAAACAATCATAATTATATATTTTCAACGATTATTATCGATAGCCTCACATATTTATTTTATTATTTGAGCCAATTACAAAGTTTGATATAATAAATTTGAATATATAAGACCTTGAAATATTCATCGTCCAAAATAATGGTAATATGATATATTTAAAGAAGATGATAGTATAACAAGGAGGCAAATGGTTATCTATATGGTTGAAGTTAGAACTAACCAAATGTTAATATTATAATGCAAAAATAAAAGAAAAATCAATGATGAAGACTTTGTTTTGTTAATGCATATATATTAACTGAGAAATTACGTTTCATTTTAGGTCGGTTCGATACTTCTTTGACGAAATTATCGTCACCGTGCAACGCACGGGCCGAACACTAGTATATATATTAAAAGGAAAAACCACAAGGTATGATGTGACATCCTCTAAGAGCTAGAAACCTATTTATCTTTTTTCTCAAATTTTTCAATTTTTTAATGTTGAATTTTGTAAAGACATTTTTACCCTTTCATAAAACATGTGTAATTCATTACAAACTTGAGACTTTTTTTGTAAATTTACATATCCAAGTTTAACCTCCAACTCTTCATTTGCTTCTTCATTTAATTCTCTTTATTTGTTAATGAAATTTGTTTTTCATAAGTTACAATAATAAACAAGTTGAAATCCTATAAATTCCTTTGGTGAGGCTTGAGAAGATGAAAGTTGAAAAAGACATAAAAATCTTAAACAAGTATGTAGAAATTATGTTCTCCAAACAATAAGATTTGTTATTACCTATTTGTTGTTTTCCATATTGTTGGATTTGTTATTATTCTATGTAACTTCTTGGTAGGCATTCTCTTTATTATTTTGTTGCAATTGATTTACTGTCTCTAACTTTTCATCTCTCCTTTTCTTTGTTTCTCCATTTCTTTTTTCTATTTAGTATTGCATAATTGGTATAAGAAAACAATCGATTATGTTTTTGATCAATCGAGACTACTTCATAGCGGAAGATTAGTGCGGTATTGTTTTGTTGTAATTGATTACCATCTATAACTTTTCATCTATTCATTTCTTTGTATCTCAATTTCTTTCTCTTCATTAGGTTTTGCACAAAGGTTATCAAGTAACAATCGATTATGCTTTTGATCAATCGGGACTACTTCATAGCGGAAGATTAGTACGGTATTGTTTTATTGTAATTGATTACCATCTATAACTTTTCATCTCTTCATTTCTTTGTATCTCAATTTCTTTCTCTCTAATAGGTTTTTTCCTAAAGGGTATAAAGACACAATTGATTATGTTTTTGATCAATCGAGACTACTTCATAGAAGAAGATTAATATGGTATTGTTTTATTGCATTTGATTTACTATCTAAATTTTCTTTTCCCCTTTTGTTTGTCTCTCAATTTATTTCTCTCTATTTAGTTTATCTATATTATGTTCTTGACCAACCGGGACTACTTTATAGTGGAAGATTACTACGATGAAGTATTCCCGAGAATGGTAATTTTATATATTTATGCACATTTATTTCAGTTGTTATAATTTTGATCTCTCCATCTCTTTATTTTTGTTTCTTCCTTTCCATTTAGTTTTGACACCATTGCTATAAAAAAAAACAATAGGTTATGTTTTTTTTAAACATTCACACGCACCAAATTTCAAATGCGACTACTTCATAAGGAAAGATTAGCAAGGTGATTTTCTTTCGAGAATCGTAATTTTATATTTTTATGCCCTTTTCTCTTAGTTGTATTTATATTGAAGGAAAACCTTGGGACTGAGAACATGGCATGGTTAGGGAGTAGAAATGGTGTTCTTCATTTTATTAGATTTTTTTTGTTTTAACAATGTTAAATATGATAAAGACTTCTATTTGCCGATATGTAAGTATATATTCAACAAAACTATGGAGGTTTTTGTATTTTTACATGTATATTGAAATTTATGTTATTTAACTATTCATTTTCTTCTTCTTTATGCAAATTAACTTTGCATTTACTCTTCTTTATGTTAATTAACTATTAATTTTTTTTATGTTAACTAACTATCCATTTTCGTTTATTTTAATTTGCTACCCAATGGATTGGTTTGTTGTCAAACTACTCATACTTTCTCTCACTATATTTTTAAGATATATGATGTTATGTCTAATTTATATGTTTATTTGAGTTTTGTATTTTATAGAGTGTCATTAGAAAAGGAATTAAACAAAGAAGATATTGTATAAATAAGGTTACAAGAAGAGAGTTTCATGGACAATGACTCCATATATTATGATGAAAGTCATTCAATCTACTATCTCCATTCTCAATTTAAATTGATTTTTTTTTCAAGTTTCATGATTTATTTACACCTCAATTTTCATTTCTAACTTTTTTCACAAGAGTTACCGCAATGCTAATAGAACATTTGAATATTGTTTATTATGATATAACGTTGTTACCAGCGAAAAGGGAAGTAAATATTACATTTTTAGTCTCAATCGATCTAATGTATGGTTTTATGTTTATTGCTAAGATATGTTATTTGGTGCCATGTTTACTTTATATGTTTTTTTTTTTTTTTTGTAAAAAGTGTCACAACAAAAGAAAAAACCATATATTATGTAAATAAGTTGTGGATATTGTTGAACATGTCGATCAAATAGAATGAAGTTTCATGGACAATGTATGTATAAATTATTATATGAAGTCATTTAATATAATATTACTCCAATCTCAATTTTAAACCGAAATTTTCTTTTTTCTAAAAAATACTTAATTTTAACATACAACAATTACTTCTTTTACAAAAAAATTAAAAGTGTATGAAACAAACTTTGCTAATGGAAATTAGATAGTTTAAAATTATAAATGGAAAACTAATTTGTATTTACGAGAAACGTTTTTAACTAATTAAATTTATATTACGGTGAATACCTGACTTGGCAAATATCAACTTCAACCCAGCCTACAACTCTAAAACCCAAAACTTTGTGTGTATATACAATTATAAATCTGTTCAATCACACTAATATTTTCTCTCTAAAATCTTAAACTCATACCCTTTTGTTGGAGATGAGAAGTTCAATGCTAAATATGATAATTATTTTGACAAAAAGTCATTTGGCCTATATTTATTCATGTCGGTTGGAGTGAATTAGTTGGAAAAAATACATAAATCAAATATTAATATTATAGTGCAAAAATGTAAGAAAAATCAATGATGAATATCCGTTTCTTTCAATATATATATATATATAATTTATTTGAGAAATTACGTTTTATTTTAAGTAAATAAGTTCAATAGTCTTCTAAAAAAACTACCGTCATCGCGCAACGCGCGGGCTCGACACTAGTTGAATTAATATGAAAAACGTGAGAAGGAAATCTAAAGTTACCGTTGTTCATTATTAATTTCAAGCCCATTTATAAAAGGGGTTGCTATCTCCATCACCCTCACTCACATAAATTTACTGGGTCCCACTTTTGGGTTTCACATGTACACTCACATCACCAACTGGTAGCAGTCGCAGGTCGTCGGACATTGCCGGAGAGGGAGCCGGACATTTATAAAAGGGGTTGTCCTGTCCCACACTGTCCAGTGCACCAAATGCACCCATAAGGCTATCAGTACCCCAACCTTCTTAACCCTCCCAACCTAACTGCCATATCAGCTGACACATCAATTTTTTTCCACCCCTCTGCAACTCTCTACAACCCGTACCCCAACCATCTCACTTATTTATTTATTTAATTAATTAATACAAGTAAACAATTACAATTGATTAAAAACAAAACATTACATAATTAATTAAAAATAAGATTCATAATTAATTAAAATAAAACATTACAATAATAGAAAAATTACGAAATTAAATAAACTAAAAATCGAAACAATGTTTGGCTTTGATCCGGGCTTTTTTCGCCAAAACAATTGCCATCAGCGACCCCGAAGATGGCCATGCGGGGCGGTGTAAAACCTCAGGTCTCGCTCCAACTCGGTCGGTGGTTGAGGCCCCTCATCCGCGGGTTGGGGAGGAAAAATATCTTCCTCATCGGAAGGGTCATATCTTGTACGGGTTCGGGTGGTTGGAATGTGGGGGGGGGGGGGGGGGGGGGGGGGGGGGGCTCCCCAATTGGGTGGAAGAAATTGTGAAAAGGGAAATTGTGGTTGGAACCCAGGATGAGGAAACGGTTGATAAGGAGCTTGTGACAAGCTCCCGGGATGAGAAATTTTGAGACTAAAACCTTTGGGAGAAACTTCGACTGCATAATCGGGTGGATATTGTGGATCGAACCCGGTATGAGAAACCATCGTTATTGAAAAGGGGGTTTGAAGAGGCCTCAGGTTCCGCCCGACGTTTACCTTTCGACGGACGGGATGAAGATACGGGGTTTCGATCCATGAGAGTTGGTTTAGAAGAGGTTTGGGTGAGAAAGTTGGAGATGGATGGTGCGAAAAAACAAGTTGGGCAGAAGAGGTATTTATATAGGGTAAAAAAATTGAAAAAAAAGAGTAAAAATTTTATTTTTGAAAAAATAACCGTTTGACAACGGCTTTGGGAGCCCTCTCATGGTCGAGCCCGCCGGGCTTGGAGAGAAGCGTATCGCAGCCCGTCCTACCTGTTGAGCCCGCCGGGCTTAAGCCGGCCCAGCCAACGGGTGCGGTACGTATAGCCTAAGGGGATGAAGATAAAATTCACCTTATAAAATCACATTTGATAAAAAGAATTGATATGGCACAAAAATAAGGCATAGTTACCAAATGAGTGTTAGCCTAGTGGTAAGGTTTGGTCACTACATAGTGGTGAACCCGAGTTCGAGCCCTGGGGGACGCATTCTGGAGGTACGGGGGCTTCGACTCCTGGCTGCATGCTTTAGCAGTCGGGCTTTGACCCAAAATTGTTGAGAATTAGTCTGGGTCCAATGTGGTTTGGGATACCTCTTAAAAAAAATAAAAAAATAAGGCATAGTTTCTAAATATATTATAGGATGCAATTAGCCTAACGATTAAAAAAAATTATAATATTCAACACAGTGTCACGAATTTGTTGGAAATGCCGTATCTTACTTTGAAAAAAAAAAAAAAAAACTCTTTTTACTAAAAATATTCTCAATAAAACAAACGTTAAATTTTTGCATTTAAAATATTGGAATCAAACGGTCAAGGTGGAGGGAAAAGTAAACAAAGGAAGAAGACGATACACGTGTAGGGTAAAGATCACTGAAATAACAAAGATCAAGGACACGTGTAGGGATCAGATTACTTACCGCAGTGTGTATACAGAAAAAACATAATCGATGTTGTATCAAAAGAGAGATATTTTTCAACCATGGAGGTCACAATCCATGGCAATGGCAGAGAAGCAACCTCGAAGGTTCATAATCCCCCTATCCAACGCGTGCAAATCAACTGTCGATTTCATCAATCTCGTAAAAGTATTTCAGGTAGTAGTATATATAACTTCAAATCATTGAAATCCACAATCAATTTCAGCTATCGAATAATCGAAACCCTAGATTTTCTCGTTTGTGATCCTTTTCTGTTATCACAATCTAGCTTTCAGTTTACATCATATCGTTGATAAATGTGTCAATCGCTGATTTCCAGTTCTCGAAATGTCGGAGTTTCAAAAACCTGCAATTTTGGGGATGGTGATGATGGTGACCTAATGAGATTCTCTTCTTCAAGAGAGTTGAGATTCTACCTTTTTTTGTTATGCTTTTTAGCTAGATTTAGCTTTTTTCTAAGTTTGGATATGGATACTTTTGTTGATTTTATTATTCCTACTTTATGTGTTTTATATTGCAGAACGGAATTGAAGGAGATGCTGGATTGTATTCCACAGGATATGCGGAGTAGACTCGACCGATGGATTCGGATGTTTGTGAGTGTGTTTGCATTTTGTGTAGATTATCGGAACTGTTATGCTCGAATCTATGTGTGTGTGTGTATGCACATGTGACTATGTGATCATTTGTATCAACAGGAATTTTTTCACTAGAGCCGATAGTATTGATTTTTAAAATCGTTATTAATCGGTAAGATCTGGTGGTTTAACATGAAGTTCAATTCCGTGTTAATTAGTCTAACTATATGCTTATGAATTATGATACTGTACTTGCTGTTAATTTATGGAAACAGCTGCTCTTCCCAAAGGGGAGAGGACCAGATCCTAGTTTTGAGTGGGATAGACTTATTTGGCTTGATTTGGTTTACTGTACTTGATGTTGCTGTTAATGATTATTCTGTGAATGTCATGTCTTGGTGTTAATTTTGTCTAAGCTCTTGTTACCCAAGAATGTTATTCGCCTAGTTAATAATGGATATGAGATATAATCGAGATGCCTTTTTGTGACTTTTTTTTAAAGGGTATCCTAGGCATTTTGCCCAGACTAATCCCTGGCAATTATTGACTGCTAAGCGTGGATCCCTGAGGTAATTCATCCGTGGCCGCAAGTCGTTGACGTCTGGATTCGAACCTGGGGTAGATGGGTTATTGAGCCACATCCCCACAAGCCTTAACCAGTACGCCACAAGCCTTATGGTTGCCTTTCTGTGATTTGTTATGCCATATGTTGGATTTAAACATAACATCTGAGTTGATGCAATTTTTATCCGATCCACTTAATCTTGATGACATAGTCTCTCTCTCTCTCTACATATATATTCATATGTGTATATATTTATATGTTTTGGGATATATTGTGATCGTACTTTGTCCCTTTCTTGTAGATATGTAGGTGTAGACTGTAGATTATTTGGATCATAAATTTCACTAAAGGTCAGGAGGCTTTGTTCATATTCCACATCGTTTGTTAAAAACAGAATTTCTGTGAGCGTAAGAAGATCCTGATACCACGTGTCAGGAACCGTGTATAAACTCTGGTAACATGTTTTACTTAGGAAACTTTGATGTAATGACAAAGGTGTCATATTCATTTCTCTATTCAATTATAGTTTCTTTTCTTTATTTTCAGATCTATTCAACCCATCACCCACCCACCCACCCACACATAGACCTCGATCATAAAGATCATTAAAGGCCAGGATGCTTATGTTAGAAGTAGATTTCATGTGAAGAGGTGCTTGAGAGACTTGGACCTCATCAAGGAGATGAGAGCCATTTCTCTATGATAGTTTCACCCAATCTTGGCAGCCCTTGCAGCTTCAGTAAGTTGTCTTTTACTGTACTTCAACTATGACTTTCTTGTGAGTGAGTCTTGGAATTCTGACTAATCTATGTTTTACTTTAAATATATTATACATAAATTTGTTTATGAAGTTGTCTTGTACATGTTCAAAAATGATCTTATTGAAGTATTGAATATAGTTCTAGTGTGGCTCCAAGGGCCCCATAAAGGTAGGTACGCCACTTATAATTTCAGTTTCTTCTTGCTGTATATTAGTTTTATAAGTTTCTGTAATTTGCCTTACTCATAGTCATTTTATTTTTATCCTCATAGATCTTGATTTTACATGTTGGTACTTTTAAACAAAGCATTGATGCACGTGCATGAACATGTATGTATGTATATATATATATATATATATATATATATTCTGCATTAGAGTTTAGGCATAGAAAACCCCACCATCAAAATGCGTGTAATCTTCAGCTTTGAAACTATATGGATACTTCATCATATTTTCCAGAAGAAATCAGCATGTGCTTTCAGGCCATTACTGTTTTTCTTATAGAAATGAAGCCAGAAACAGGTCAATTGATAACAAGATGTCTTTATCAGGAAAAAACCAAAACAAAAATTATACTGTAAACTATTTGTGTTCAGACAGAAAAGGATAAAACAAATGTGTTGCTACTGTAAAAGGTAACTCCATTTTTTTGTGGTTAAGCCATTGGATATCTGTAGTTTTGGTTCGATGAATGGTCCAAATCAGCATCCATATCAAACAAGTTGTATTCTTCTCATATTAGATTTCATTAATCCTTCATGTATTTCATGGGTAATGCTTATTCTTGCTTTATGCATCCCAGGTAAACGCCGAGCAACAAAATTTGCTGTCCCTGATAAAAGAAAATTTTGGCTTGGATCTCCTGACGAGCCTGACAGGGTAAGGAACATAACTAACATCCATAGAAAGTGGTAGATGTTGTTGATAACCACAACCCAAAATTTTGAACTTAAATTGGTGATATCAATCCTTGACATTGTTGAAAAACATCTGATAACTTTCTTCAAATCTACAAAAAAATGTTGATGATTGATTGTCAATGTTAAATAGACAGGAGCACGCCAATTTTTAAATTAAAAAGTTATAGATTTTACCTTAATGGCTAAAGCATGTTTCTTTATGCTTTGGGTAGTATCTGATAGCTTACACATCACCTTTTATCAGGAACTTTGGTTGCACGGCTAGTACGTCGGGATCACAAGCTTTGCAACTGCAGTTCTTAAATGGAATCTCCACACCCGTTTCTACAGGAATGGATATAAAAGGAGAAGACCGTAAACCCTTCACAATAGCTTTGGTGGATGGAACAGGGGAGATTGTGAAAACTGGGGCTGGAGCTGCAGCAAAAGTTGAAATAGTTGCTCTCGAGGGAGATTGTAACGATGATGAAGCAGAGAATTGGAGTTCTCATGAATTTAACAATAAGATCATCTGTGATTGGAATGGAAAGAAAGTGCTTCAAGGAAATACCTTCTTGAACCTAGAAAAAGGTGTTGGTTCTGTAGATAAGATTTCGTTTACACACAATTCAACCTGGAAGAAGAAAAGGAACTGTAGGCTGGGAGCAAGGTGTGTGAATGGTATTTTTGCCACAGAAGCAAAAACAGAATCCTTTCTTGTTAGGGACAAGCGCAAGCACTGTAAGTGCCTCTTTCATTAGAGCTTGCTTCATCTTTATCAATATGGAATTTTTTTTCTTATGTAGGTAAAACCGTAAAAGCAGATCATGTTATACATTTGAAGAAAGTTAAGTTATTTTGATTAAATACCGAAATCTTCATGCCAAAGCTTCAGATTAGATTATAGAATTTTTGACCAAACTAGACTAAAGAACATGAGTCGGTATCTTATAGTTCTTTTAAGATCACTGGAAGAAGTTTTATATTGCAATTGGTCCTCTTTGTCTTTTTGCATGGAACATATGGCACTATGCCTACAAAATACTGTTATATAAGATTGGCAAAGATATGCCTTGGATGTATGAGTAATTTATTATCAATGGGAATTGTTCTGCAGCAAACGAGAAGCATGATATCCCTTATCTACAGGACGCAGTATGGCGATTATATAAGATCGGCAAGAAGGGTAATTTAACCAAAAGTTTGACACAGGCAAAAATCAAAACGGTTGGAGATTTTATTGCTCGTCTATATCTAAACCGTCAGTCTCTTGAGGAGGTATTGGTTGCTTTCCAGTCTTATTATTGTATACTTCTTTTCTTTTTATAGGATGAAATTCTTTTCCACCTTCATAATACCTCGCCCCGTGGTATTTTCTTCATCTTTTGCTGGTCAACTTATATTGGCTTTTAAACTTGATCAAAGGCACTCACTAAACCAAATCATCATGGAATATGGATGTTAAATGACATCCTGAAGAGTGTGTTAAATTCTATAATAGATAAGCCATGCATTCTGCTATAGCTGCGTGCGGATAGTAACATATTTTTTATGCAGATAAATGTGTAACATTACAGTATTTATATGTTTGGACATTTTTTAGATATTTGATCGTGAAAAGCATGCAAAAAGTTTGAAGATTGCAGAGAAGCATGCTTTAACATGTCCTACTAAACTGAAGTATTGCTCTAGTTGTGAGCAGAAACCTGAGGTTGTTTTCAATGTCTCGAGTGAAGTGTTGGGATTGTACCTGCATGGCCAATTTCTTTCTAGAAATACACTCTCCGAGGCCCAAAAGGCATGCTTCCCCATCTCAACACTATAATCATATTTCTTTCTATTTCTTGTTGCCTTCAATGATCTTTATAGTCATATATATGGTAGCAGGAAGACGCCAAGAAGTTGGTAATTTCTGCATTTAAGAACTGGGGGGATGTAAGATCTGTTGATGAAGACAAATCGATGGCAGATTGTTCTAATCCTGCTGTCTATGGACCTGCAAAAACTGAAATGGTTACTCCCTGCTTAAACACGCTAGTAACTACCTACGACAAGAACATATATCGGATTGGCCTCGACTTGCACATTAATGAACTTTCTTTATTTGGTAACATGCTTTCTGATGAGAAAATTCCAAACCCAGATCTCCTACCCGAATCTTTAAGGAAGCGATATCATGAGATTTATAGTGGGTTCGAGAAGAAGTTTTGTAGAAGATGGAGGATGTTGGTTTGGGTCGTAACCTTCACAAGACCGTTACGGAAAAGAAGTTTGGATGATATTCGTTCTCCCAAGAAACCAAGATTATCATAGTGTGCAGTTAATAGATAACCTAGAGTTTGAATTAGGCTACGTATTCGATGGCTAATTTAAATTTCTTTGTAGTTCCGTTCTTTGAAGCTCCATCCTTCTTGACTATATTGGTAGGGCACAAGGGTAGAATGAAGAAAGAAGTCATTAAGCGATGTTTGAAATAGTTGAATACGAGTTCTGTAAGTTTTTGTATGTTTATGAATGGACATGTGGGGTAATAGATATTTGAGTCCCTTGATCTCTAGCCCTAGTTGTCGTTTCACTATGGAAACTTATTTGTTTATGTTGCGCATGTAATATGATTAATATGAGATATCCTTAAATGTACCAAATAGGATGGCAGGAAGTGAGGGAGATGTAAGACTGACTATATTTGGTAACTTGGTCGATCACAGTAGAAGTGGCAAAACCTATGTGGCCTTAGCATTTTGGCTTGAATGTGAGATTTAAAGACTGAATGCAACGGCTTTTGGTGTTCTTGCCTTCACGAATTTTGTAGACTTAGCATCTTGCTTGAATATTAGAGGTCAAGATGTGGGGAGTTGGTGTTCTCGCCTTAAAAAACTGTGTGGCAATAGGATGTACTTTAATTTAATTCTTATTTTTAGGAACATATGTTCAAAAGGCACGTTTAAGGGCTTATAGTTTAAGAGGGAGGTTCAGGGGAAAACCTCAAAAAAATGAAATACCGAGGAACACCCAGGTAGCCCTCATCTGGACGGTATGCAACTTGTGCATACTAGTAACTTAACTTGTTTTTTGGTTTTTATGCACATGTGCATATTACAATTTACTTGTATACACAAGTGGATACCATCCAGATGAAGGGCTACCAGAGTGTTCCCCCATTTTCCATTTCTTTGAGGTTTTCCCGTGAATCTGGCCCTATAGTTTAGTAATGTATGTACAAGGGTAGATAGTTTCTAACTATAGTCCTTTAAACAGAGCTTTTGAAAGTTGTGTCCCAAAATATGAACCTGACTGAAGTATGCTTCATTTCCGTTTGTTCTACCTGTTACAAAGGCTATGTTAGGCAAAGTAACTGAAAAGCTAGCCATTGATTGATAAACTAGTTGTTAGCCTATAAGACAGCTACAAAACTATTCATATTTGGTCAAAAGTAAAAACTGGCCCTTAAGCTAGAAAAGGGTATTTCATATAAGCCAGCCTTTGGAGCACCCTGACTGTACCAGTCCCAGTCATCATCATAAGATTGGTAGGTTGCACTGATCCCAAACAGCAAAGGACTAGCCGATAATGTAAATATAAGGGGCATATCGGGAAAAGGTCCATGGAGCTTATTAAAACACAACTTGAAGTAGTGGTTTGAAAAGCTAGTTCATGGGCAGCCAAGCAAAGCTATTTCAGTAACACTCGAGAATCCTAGAATATCCCTACAACTCTAGAGATAGCCAACTTGGCATCTATGGTGCATAAAGATACCCAAATCTCACTCAAACTAGGTGACTCATGACATAAAAACAGGAAAAACTTGCATCACAAGACCAAAAAGCACCTCTGTCATCATCCGAAGTTAAGAAAATTTCTAACTTTTACATCAATGGCTCATTATATCATGAGAGGGTTATTCTAGAATATTCTAGAATTATTGAGAAAGGGTTATTTTGGGTTAATTAGAATAAATATAGAGGGTCGCAGGAGGTGGGAGGTATTCAGAAAATTAGTGAGTTCTCTTAGGAGAGTGCTAGCCTCTCGAATGCTAGTTGCTCTTTGTTTTTCGTGTTAATCGAAGTATTCAACGGTGCCTGTATCACTTTGGTTTCTATTTCCATTGATTAATTTGTTTGGTTTGTGACTTATGCATATCTAACCTCTACCCAAAGAGTAGGAAATATGCTTTGTAATGATCATATCAATTGAAACGTTTTATGCTGCAAAATGTCCTGATCATTTTATTTATGTGTAGGATATTCAATTGCTACAAACATTTGATTGTTTTTTTTTTTCCGACTTTTGCCTCCCAAACTTGTATGTTTTCCGGCAATATGCACAACATTCTTTCTCATGTTTGCCTTTTCTGCCCTTTCTAGGAAGAACCGAGAGAAGGAAGCCTGAATCCTGAAAGAAGAAAAATCCGCCACTAACCGTCCCGAGTTTCAAGGAGGCATGCTTGCAAGTAGAGGGTCTTTACGGAAACATCCAATCTACTCTTTTGGTATGGCGGTCAGGTCTGCATATAACTTAAAGCAACTCCAAAAGCTATGCTATAATTTTTCTAAAATGGAGTATTAAAGATCAAAATATCTAAAAACCAATTACATGTAATGTAACTGTAAGGACTATTCCATTTTAACACTTGCAAAATTAATTATATTATTAAAATATTCTTTAAATTCATTACCCAAATACATTTTATAGGAAATTCTAACACATTCAACCTTATTGGTAGAAATAATTAAAAACTATATAGATTTTTCCTCAATGTGAAGTTCTAGATATTTCTACCAACTCTTTTCTTCTTCTTTATTTCAGCATACACTTTAGCATGGTTGTTTGAAACCGGGTAAACCCTTTGTACATTCTAGTCAAATGGCGACTTTGATGCATTGTGCAACGATTAATGCACTAGGTACAACTCATTACAGCACTGGCAGACGACGCATTACTCTAAATTTGGAAAGCTTTCCTATCAAGGAAAAGTCCAATCAGGGTCGTAGTGTAAAATGGGTTAAATTGGATGATTTCAACCTGCTATGGCTGCAAATGATCCTTGAGCCATTATATAGCATTTGATCGAAGCTTGTGGACTACTCTCGAGTCTGTTCAGGGTTCATGGAATCGGTTTATTTTGTAGGCAAATTGAACATCAAAATTACTAACATTTGATGCATAACATTCATGGTTGCTCGAGTGCTTCAATTCTTCATCAAGCGGTTTCATATGTACAAATGTAGTTTGTTAATAAATGTTTTTTTTTTTTTTGGAAGGGTATCCGAGGCTTTGCCCCGACTAATCCTGGCAAGGTTCACCGACAGCTAAAGCATGCTGCCCGGAGTTAATCCCCAGTGGCCACAATCTGGAAGCGCCTGGATTCGAACCTGGGGTAGAAGGGTTAACTAGCCACTTCCCCCACAGGCCTTAACCAGTACGCCACAGCCTTGTGGTTGTTTGTTAATAAATGTTGGATGGCCGCTTCACGTTTTACAAAAATCCATATGAAAACCGTAGTTCTTTTTTTTTTGGGTATATGTCAGGTCTACATACGTACTTCAGTTACCTCTGTATAAGGTATGAGTTCTTTTTTTTGGGGTTAATTACCACTATATAGGGTATGTTTGGTTTGGTTTGTTAGAAATATTATTGAAGTTTATATTATTGATAACTATTTGATGTATGTGATTTGAAAGTGATTTTTATTATTTCGAGAATTATGATAAAGAACCGTGAATACTTGAAATGTAGTTTATTTTTATAATTCAGTACTTATTTTTTGTTCTTAAGAATCAATGTGAAAAATAAAACCAAAAGAAATATCATGAAGTATTTAGTTTTGTTAATGAGATTTTTGTTTATTTATTCACGTGAATTTGTTCTAGTCTACATCAACAACACCATTATTAAGTTACAAAGTACATGACACGTTTGATCTTTTTTATATTCAAATATGTATCTTTAAATACCAGTATATAAAACTATAACAAACAATAAAATATAAAAGGACAATAATGTCACTTTCAAGGTCCCAAGCACAATTGGTCAATTCATATGATCTACATATCATAAGAATTAGGTCGGAATTATGAAATTTAAACGTTGTTTCGTATGTAAATGGTTCCATTCAAACAATTTTACAACAAATTTTGACCACACGAACAAAACATTATAATCAAGCAGTATATAATAATAGTTTTTTTTTCTTTAAAAGTTTGTACTTAATTTGATGGTGTATAAAGATTTGAGGGGTATGATCATAAAATGATCCATATTTTTTGGAAGTCTAGCTACCTATCCGTCTCCACCTCTGGCAATAGATCTATCCCACTCTGTCCTCGCACACTTACTTGAGCAGTGCAGGAGACTGGGGGATGGGGGTTAGATTGTTGTTCTATGGAAAAATGAAATTAAATAAGGAAAAGGTTAGAAATGAGATTTTAATATTTTGCGAAAACTTGTATAAACAATGCTAGAATTGTGTGTCGTAATTGCAAATCATTAAACTCGTAATCATTAAATTTGATTTAGATATTTATTATAACTATCATACATAAACTTGTAAATCAGATTAAATTTGTCCGTAGTACTTTACTTTTGTTTGTTCATATTAACGTCATTCTACTTTAATATTGCATTCACAATAGTTTTAAACAAAATGTGAATGATAAATTCATTTTTTAAACAAGTTTTGATATAAATATTTAATATCAAAGTTTTTTCGGTTGGTAGATTACAATAAAAATTTGGCTCTCTTTTCAAAATTTCTCTAATATAAAGAACCAAATTTAAATTCATTTGAACTCACATTTAGTTTTAACTTCTCTATTTTAAAAGTTTGTTTGGAAATTTTATATTAGTGAAATATAATAAAAAGAATTATTTATGATATATCGATATCGAAATTTTACGTTTATGCTCTGGTTTTCACCATTTTAAAGAATTTTTTACCAAATCTAATACATTTGTCAAGATCTTTATCTTCTCAATCTTAATGAATCTATTGAACTAGTTATTTTGTATTTATTAAAGAAAGTTATTTTGAAAAAATAGTGAAATAAAAGGTTAAATTTTAAGAAAGTTATTTTAAAAAAATAGTGAAATAAAAGGTTAAATTTTGTACTTTAAAATATTAAAATTAATAAAAAATTGCATTAAACTAAAGCTAACTTTTATTTAATTCTTAGTTTGATGAATTAAACTTTAAAATTCGTCTGTTAAGATGTGAATCGAACTTTTGTTTATTTAAGAACCCGATCCATCTACTCAATTTGTAATTGGTAATTTTAAAGTGATACTTGATTTTTTTAAACGAGATGTGCAACACAAAAAGAAATTTTATTGTTGCTACTTGCTACTCGGTTTCTTTATAATTAAATTTTGTTTTAAAATATGCGTGGAATTTAGTTTTCAAATAAAAAATTATGTCACATCAACATATAGAATTTTTGTATTTATGATCGTAATAATGATATAGAATTTTTGTTGGCAAATAGTCCAGGTGATGATATTATTATCAGACATAATTGGATTTAAATGGACAAGGTAAGAGGGTAAGATTGGAAATCACTGAACAGGAAAAATGTTGGTTTGGTGTTTGGTATGACTAGGACTTAATTGAAAAATACTAAATAAGTTTTTCCCTGAAAGTTATGAATCTTATGATAATATCATATAATAGTTATAAAATGACAAATAAAATAATAACTTATGTTATTAACAGTTTATACAATATCATTTTTGAATGAAAAAATGATATAATTGAGGTAGTTTGAAATAACCCTGATTCGTACATAGGAAAAGTTGTTAGTGGTGGCCATCGGTGTTAATGATGGTGCTTGTCGTCGCAATCGGCAATGGTTGTGGTGGCGATAGAGAATGGTGTCCAGCAGTAGATGATAGTTGGTGGATGACGACGGTGCGGAGGACGTGAAGATGATAGATAGTGGCGGTGATGGACGGTGGTCGAAGGTAGATATAAAGGTGGTAAAGGAGATCGTAGTAACGGAAGAAGAGGTAGAAGTGGTTGGTGGCGACTGCTACAAGCAATGGTGGCCATATAAGAGCATCCACAATGCTTAATTTTTCAAACTTTTTTATGATACTCCATCATATTTATTTCATTTTTTATTTATATTTATTTCATTTTTTATTCACAAAAATCTATTTATTTCATTTTTTATTCACAAAAATCTATTTATTTCATTTTTTATTCACAAAAATCTATTTATTTTGTAGATTTACACAAAAGCTTTTTGTCAATTATAGAAGCCGAATATGAAAAGTGTAATTGAAAAGAAGAGTTAAAAATAAAAATTTAATGTCAAAAGTTTCTAATAACCACTCATATCCGTAACATATATCATATTAATGTTTTGATAAAACATAAAGTATATTGTTCTAGGTTGTCCCAATTATTATTATATTGTGTTAAATGTACCAAAAACGGTTATTTATGTAACGATTTTGAGATTTGGTTTCTTTAAAAGAGGTTGAAGACGTGTAGGGCTGTGATAATAAGATGAAGGGTTAATGACTTATTAGGGTAAGAAACTATTCGTTTTGTACAAAAAATACCATTGAATGTTTTTTTGTATACGATATACCATTGAACTATTTTTTTGTACACATTATACCATCGCAACCGGGAATAGCCGGTTTTGACGTGGATTTGTACACATTATACCATTGAACTATTTTTATTTGTACACATTATACCATTGAACTATTTTTATTTGTACACATTATACCATTGAACTCTTTTTTTGTACACATTATACCATTAATCTTTGACATGCTTACAAAAAAGGTGACAATTCCTTAAACATATGTTTTATGCATACCTTGAAATTGAAATATGATTTCCATAAATCGTCTTGAAAGAGTGTTGTTACAGAGCTTTCTGGTCAACCCGGTGAAGTAATCCTCTTCGTCGCTTTCTATCTCGGTGGAACCCATGACGAACTCTACCGGGGAACTCAGATGCGACCCGAACCCGTAAAACCCAGTGGAAGAGCCCTTGCTGTTGTTGGTGGTGGGTTTTTCCTTTTCCGGCAAGAAGTCCATGAGTATGTCTTCGTCGTTAAGGAACTCCGGTGGAGAAATGGATTTTAGTATGCGAAGGAGAATTGGAGAGTGGTGGAGGAGGAGGAGGGAGGTGGTGGTAGTGGTGGTGTCTTGAAGAAAGTCATTGCCTAGTCATTGCCACATTTTTTGTAAACATATCAAAGGTTAATGGTATAATGTGTACAAAAAAAAGAGTTCAATGGTATAATGTGTACAGAAAAAATAGTTCAATGGTATAATGTGTACAAATCCACGTCAAAACCGGCTATTCTCGGTTGCTATGGTATAATGTGTACAAAAAAAATAGTTCAATGGTATATCGAGTACAAAAAAAACATTCAATAGTATTTTTTTGTATAAATCGAATAGTTTCTTACCCTAATAAGTCATTAACCCTAAGATGAAAGACATGTGTAGGGTACAGATTATTCATTGCTTATCTAGGAAAAAAAAGCATACTCAACAGTGTGCTGTGGCGGATTGATTATCGCTTGGGGGTTCATAAAGCTCTAACCGAATTCGAACCTTCCCATGCACATGCCTGAAGACTTAAGTGAGGCCATGTTTAGTCCTCAAAATTACCGTGAATTGTCGGGCTTTGCCCGACACCCTAAAAAAAAAAGCATAGCAACATTACCAGTGTTGTTATTAGGAGGAGATGGAGGGAAAACAAGTTAGACCATTTCAACCATGGCCACAATTCATTTCATACCACCATTGGAAATGGAAGCTATGAGCCCTAATTTCCACGAACCATCCTACTTCCATGAACCATCCTCGAAGTTACAGAATCTCTTACTCTACTCGCCATTTTCGTATCATATAGTAAGTATGTTTTTATATATAACTTCCAATTATTGTAATCCACTATCAATTTCAGCTATCGAATCCAATCCAATCCCTAGATTTTGATTTTCTCGTTGAGATCCTTTCTTGTTATCACGATTAACTAACTTCCGATTTAAATATCGTTATTAAAATGTATCAATCAAAAACCTGCAAGTTTGGGGATGATGATGATGGTGACCTAATGAGATTCTCTCCTTTAAGAGAGTTGAGATTCTACCTTTTTCTCTTTAAGCTTTTCAACTAGATTTAGCTTTATTTTTTGATTTTAAAAGTTTGAATGCTTTTTGTTGATCTTATTATTCCTACTTTATGTGTGTTTACTTCGCAGAGACGAATTGAAGGAGTGGCTGGGCTGTATTCCACAGGATAAGCGGTCTGGATTCGACCGATGGATTCGGATACTTGTGAGTTTGTATTTACATTATTTGTGTAGATTATCACCTATCGGAACTGTTATGCATGAATATGTGTGTGTGTGTGTGTGTGTGTGTGTGTGTGTATGCACATGGTGACATGTGTTTGTTTGTATCAACTGGAAATTCTTTACTAGAGCCCAAAATACTATTTTGAAAATTTTCATTAATGGTAAGATCTGTATGGCAGTAGATGAATGGTTTGGTGCTGGATGATTAAGTGGTTAGCCTTTATAAAGAGGCTTTTATGATATAAAGCAAAATGACTTATGGTTGTTTGGGAATTGTTGAAAAGGCAAACTCTTTTTTGCCAAACAAGATTTACCTCTTAGCGGTTCAGAGGCTGCCTCTTAATGGAACTGTTAAGAGGTAAACAAATACGAGTGACTGAACATAACTCTGGAGGGTAAATCATCCAAAGTTTGGAATTTGGATTACAGTTCAATTCCATCATTAATTACAGTTTAACTACATGCTTATGATACTGTGTTTGCTGTTAATTTACGGAAACAGCTGCTCTTCGCAAAGGAGAGAGGACCAAAACCTAGTTTCGAGTTGGATATACTACTTTGGGTTACTGTACTTGCTGTTGCTGTTAATAATTATCCTGTGAATGTCATGTCTTGGTCTTAATTTTGTTCTAATGTTAACCAAGAACGTTAACAACAGATATCAGATATAATCGGCATGCCTTTATTTGACTTGTTATGCTATATGTTAGATTAACATGACATCTGAGTTGATGCCATTTCTATCCGGTCCACTTAATCTTGATGACGTAATCTCCCTCTCTTCCTATCATCTCTAGTCATATATTTATATCTGTTGTGATATATTGTGATCGTACTTCGTCCCTTTCTTGTAGATATGTAGGTGTAGATTGTAGATTTTTTGGATCAAAAATATCACTAAAGGTCAGGAGCCTTGGGTCATATTCCACCTTGTTTGTTAAACACAGAATTTCTGTAAGTGTTAGAAGATCCTGATACCACGTGTTAGGAACCGTGTACAAACTCCGGTAAAATGTTTTACTTAGGAAACTTTGATGTAATGACACAGGTGTCATATTCATTTCTCTATTCAATTATAGTTTCTTTGCTTTATTTTCAGATCTATTCGACCCATCACCCACCCACCGTCCCACCCACACATAGACCTGGATCATATTGATCATTAAAGGTCAGGATGCTTATGTTAGAAGTAGATTTTGTGTGAGGTGGTGCTTGAGAGACTTGGACCTCATCAAGAAGATGAGCGCCATTTCTCTACGATAGCTCCCACTTCCCCCCAATCTTGGCAGCCCTTGCAGCTTCAGTCAGTTGTCTTTCTTGTGAGTTTTTGAATTTTCTAATCTATGTTGTACTTCAAATATATGATACATAGCTTTATATCTGAAGTTGTCTTTTACCTGTTCATAAATGATTTTATTGAAGTATTGAACATAGTTTTAATGCTGGTCCAAGGGCCCCGAAAAGGTAGGTACAACACTTATGATTTCAGTTTCTCCTTGCTGTATAATGGGTTTTAGTTTCTTAACTTCATCATATGCAGAATCATTTTGTTTTTATCCTCATAGATCTTGATATATATTGTACTTGTAAGCTTAGAACTGATGTACGTGCATGCACATATCTGTTATGCGTTAAATTTAGGCATAGAAAGCCCAGCCATCAAAATACTAAATATGCATCCAGGTATAATGTAACCTTCAGCTTTGAAACTAGATATGGATACTTCAACATATTTTCCTGAAGAAATCAGCATGTACTTTTTAGGCCATTACTGTTTCTCTCTTAGACATAAAGCCAGGAACAGGTACAATAAGATGTCTTTATCAGAGAAAAAAATAACAAAACAAAATGGAAAAACCATACTGTAAACTATTTGTGGTCAGACAGAAAAGGATAAGCCAAATCTGTTCCTACTTCCTACTATAAAAAGTAACCTCCTTTTTATGGTTAAGCCAGGATATATGTAGTTTTGCTTCGATGAATTGTCCAAATCAGGATCCATATTGAACAAGTTGTATTCTTCACATATTAGATTTCGTTGATCCTTCATGTATTTCATGAGAAATGCTTATTTTTGCTTTATGCATCCCAGGTCAATGAAGAGCGACAAAAAGTTCTGTCCCAGATGAAACAGAAATCTGTCTTGGATCCCTTGACGAACATGCCTAGGTAAGAAATATAACTAACTTCCATAGAAATTGGTAGATGTTGATAACTGCAACCCATGGAAGTTACCTAGGCATGTCCCTGCTAAATAGTCAGGTTTTATCTTAAAAGTCAAAGCATACTTCTTTATGTTTTGGGTGGATGGAGTATCTCTGATAGCTTACACATCACATTTTATCAGGAACTTTGATTACACATCAAGTACTTCGGGATCACAAGCTTTGCAAATGCGGTTCTTAAATGGAATCTCCCTACCAGTTTCTACAGGAAGGGTTATTAAAGGAGAAAAAGATGAACCCTTCAGAGTAGCTTTAGTTAATGAGACAGGGAAGGTTGTGAGTACGGGGGCTGGAGCTGCAGCAACAGTTGAAATAGTCGCGCTCGCGGGAGGTTGTAATGATGATGAAGTAGGGAATTGGAGTTCTGACGAATTTAACAGCAAGGTCGTCGATAATTGGAATGGAAAGAAAGTGCTTCAAGGAAATACTTTCTTGAACCTAAAAGAAGGTATAGGTTATGTAGATAAGATTTCATTTACACAAAATTCAAACTGGAAGGCGTCAACGAACTTCAGGCTGGGAGCAAGGTTTGTGAATGCTGTCTTTGTCAAAGAAGCAAAAACAGAATCCTTTGTTGTTAGTGACAAGCGGAAGGACAGTAAGTACCTCCATTCATTAGAGCTTGCTTCATCTTTGTCGAAATGGGATTTCTTTTTCTAATGTAGGTAAATGCAAATTAGGCAAATTATTTAGAATTTCCGATTTTTGCCAAGCTAGACTAAAGGAAAACAATCGGTATCTTATTAGTTTTATTTAAGATCGTTGGAAGAAGTTTTATATTGCAGTCAGTACCATGGTAACATGTGACACTAACGTCTACATAATACTTGAAGATTGACTGATAGATATGCCGGGTTGGGTTCCGGTGAGAAGTGCCAAATTTGGTGAGAAGCATGAGAAGTGGTTATCAACCGTTGGATTAGAAATGTACGAAACATTAGGATGAGATGCACCGGATCAATTTCCTTTTAAGCTGCAATTCATGGAAGGGTATTTGATTAAAAGTGATCGACGGTTTAAAAACCCTTTTCACACTTCTTACCAAAAATACCACTTGTCTCATGTTCCCATGCCTAGATATGCCTTGGATGTATGAGTAATTTTATCATCAACGAGAGTTGTTTTGCAGTGTACAAGAATCATGATATCCCTGATCTACATGACGAGGTATGGCGATTACGTATGATTGGCCGCAGAGGTCCTGTTGCCAACAGTTTGGCACAGGATAAAATCAAAACGGTGGGCGATTTTATTGTTCGTCTGTTTCTAAACCGTCAGTGTCTCGTGGAGGTATTGGTTGCTTGCCTTTCTTGTTATTGTATACTTTTTTTCTTTTTATATGATGATCTATTGTTCCACCTTATACCACCCCCCCACCCTATAGTAGTTTCTTCATCTTTTTTTGGCTTTTTAACTTGATCAAAAGCACTCACTGAACCAGCTCATCATGGAATATGGATGTTAAATGACATCCTGAAGAGTGTGCTTTCTTTAACTTTATATGAACTGGTTTAGACAACAGAGCGGGTCTAGCTGAAAAAGCCTAGTTGATACTTTAAAAGCCAACTGCGGTTGGTATATGAGATATTTGAAGAATTTTATATTTATTAACGTTTACTGTTCCTTCTCTTAGTTTTAAGATGGCTCCAAATTGGCCCTATTTTGTCATAGCTGCAAAACAAATTTTAGGTGTGTTATATCCACATTATTAAGCATTCTTTGCAGAACTTCCTTGAATATCTCAAAGCTCATTGGCCATCCAGGCCAAAATCAACATCAGGAGGGACTTCCTTAGCTAAATGCCATTTCCACTGTTTCATTTTGTGTTCATCTTGAATGAAGGCACCTAGTTCTAGTATATCGTATTGTTAGTGATAAAATCTTACTAAAAGTGATATAATCTTTGGCCATTTATGAACAACATACTTAAACAAAGAGCCAAAGGGCACCTAGCAATCCACATAAACCATCTTTAATGGTGTATTGTTTACAAATACTGTTGTAGACACTAAACTGAAATTCTATTTTTCTTATAGTAGATAAGCCATACATTCTGCTAGATCTTGGTGTGGAAAGTAACATACTTTTGTGCAGATAAATGTATAACATTACAATATGTATATGTTTGGATAATTTTTAGATATTTGATCGTGCAAAGCAAGGAAAAAATTTGGAGAGTTCAGTGGAGCATGCTTTAACATGTCCTACTAAACTGAAGTACAGCTCTAATCATGAGCAAAAACCCGAGGTTGTTTTCAGTGTCTCGGGTGAAGTGTTGGGATTGTATCTGCATGGCCAATTTCTTTCTAGAAATAAACTCTCCGAGACCCAAAAGGCATGTTTCGCATCTAAACACTATAATCATATTTCTTTCTATTTCTTGTTGCCTTCAATAATATTTATAGTCATATATATGGTAGCAGGAAGACGCTAAGAAGTTGGTAATTTCTGCGTTTAAGAACTGGGGGGATGTAATGCATGTTGATGAGGATCAATTGGTTGCAGATTGTTCTAAACCTACTGTCCATGGATTTGCAAAAACTGAAATGGTTACTCCCTGCGTTAACACGCTAGTAACTACCTACAACAAGAATATATATCAAGGTCACTTGGACAGTATTAAACATTCTTTATTTGGTAACATGTTTTCTGATGAGCAACATCCAAACCCAGATCTCCTACCCGAGTCTTCAAGGAAGCAATATCATGAGATTCGTAGTGGGTTCGAGATTGAATTGTTCGGTACTAAGACTGTTAAAAAGAAAAGGTTTTGTAGAAGATGGAGGATGTTGGTTTTGGTTGTAACCTTCACTAGACCCTTACCAAGAAGAAGTTTGGATGATATTCGCTCTCACAAGAAACCAAGAGTATCATAGTGTGAAACAGAATCTTTGTTAGTAGTGTGTAGTAGTTTTAGATTTCCTAGAGTTTGAATCAGACGTCATATTTGATGGCTAATTTAAATTTGTTTCTAGTTCCGTTCTTTGAAGCTCCATACGTCTTGACTATATAGGTAGGGCACAAGGGTAGAATGAAGAAAGAAGTCATTAAGCGATGTTTGAAATAGTCGATTACAAGTTTTTGTAAGTTTACGTTTATGAATGAACATGTGGGGTAAAAAACATTTAGGCCCCTTGATCTCTGACCCTAGTTGTCGTTTCACTTTGGAAAGTTGTTTGTTTATGTTATGTAATATCCTTAACTTACCAAATAGTTGGTAAGTTGGTTGATCACAATAGAAGTGACTAACTATGTGGCCTTAAGCATTTGGCTTGACGTGAGGTTAATAGGCCGAATGCAAATGGTTTTGGTGTTCTTGCCAATACGAATTTTATAGGCTTAGCATCAATGGAAATATAAAGTTTAGACAACCACAAGGGTTATGGCGTAGTGGTTGAGGCCCTGGGGCATGTGGTGGAATATCCCATCTGCCCTGGGTTCAATTCTAGGCGTATGCAACAATTGTGGTCCCTGTGTTTATTTGGGCTGATTTCTTACAGTCATAATTTGCAGGGATTAGTCTGGGCATAGCCTAGGACATCCTTCTGGAAAAAAAATATGTATATAAATTTTGGACGGAAAAATTCATGAAGTTGGTGTTCTTGCCGTAACAAACTATGTGGCCTTAGCATTTGGTTTGGATGTAAATAGAAAGTACTTTGATTCAATCCTTAGTTTTAGGAACATATGTTCAAAGGCACATTTAAGGGTTTATAGCTTAAAAAAAGGTCTATGTTAAGGGTTTGTAGTTTGAAAAAAAGTTCTTTTGGGAATGTACTTCAAGAAACACATTAGATTTTACTTACGCCATGTTAGGGGCCTGCCAACATTGGGTATGAGAACAGATTGTTTTACATTGTAGTCCTTTAAGAAGAGCTTTCGCAAGATGGCTCCCAAGATAGGAACCAAATAGAAGCATGTTCCATTTTCGTGTATTTTGCCAGTTTGGCAAAATAATTGAAAAGTTAGTTGTTGGTAGATAAGTTAGTTGTCAGCTAGTAAGCTAGCTGATAGACTAGGTCTATTTGAAAAAGAAAAGCAAAAAACTAGCCAATAAGCTAATAAAATGGTATATGCAACCCTTTTTTTCTTTCGGGAGGTAAGTCGCACAGATCCCACATTGGCAAGGACTAGCTGATAAACTAGATGATAATGTCAAGTGACCTAAAAGGACGTTGAAAAATCAATCGAAATATATAAGGGGCATAATTGGAAAAATACAAGTGGTGGTCGTCGTCGAGGTACATAACACTTTTGAGTATCCTAGAATATCCCTAGAACGCTAGAGATGGTCAACTTGACATCTATGGGGTTAAAGATGCCCAAATCTCACTCAAACTAGGGGTGACTCGTGACATAAAAGCAGAAGAAAACTTGCATCACAAGACCAAAAAACACCTCTTTCAGTACCATTCCTGATATGAAACTCTCTAAATTCAATAAGATCTGAAGTTAAGAAAATTTCTATGTTCTACATCAGTGGGGTCTGTGGAATATTCTAGAATAGTTGAGAAAAGGGTTATTTTGGGTTAATTAGAATAACTATTTAGGATATATAGAGGGGTTGCAGGAGGTGGGAGGTATACAGAAAATTAGTGAGTTCTATATAGGCTGCTAAATGTCCTGATCATTTTATTTTTCTGTAGAATATTCAATTGCTACACGCATTTGATTGTTTCGACTTTTGTCTCCCAAACTCGTATATTTTCCGGCAATATGCACAACATTCTTTCTCATGTTTGCCTTTTCTGCCCTTTCTAGGAAGAACCCGAAAGAAGGAAGCAAGAATCCTGAAAGAAAAAAAATCCGGCACCAACTGTCCCTAGTCTCAAGGAGGCATGCTAAAAAACGGAGGGTCTTCGTGGAAACAGCCAATCTACTCTTTGGGCGTGAAGTCTGCATACATCTTAAAGCATCTCCAACAGCTATGCTATGATTTTTCTAAAATAGAGTATTTAAGATCAAAATCTCTAAAAACAATCACATTCAACTCCAACAGCTATTCTATTTTTTACAATTGCAACATTAAATATATAGGAGGCTCAAGGGAAAACCTAAAAAAAAAAAACGGAAAACCGAGGAACACCCTTGTAACCCTCGATCTGAACCATATGCACCTGTGCTTAGCACTAAATTAAGTTGTTTTTTGGTGTTTATGCACACGTGCATTATGCACACGTGCATTATGCACCTATGCATATTACAAATTACATCTATGCACAAGTGCATACGTTCCAGATGGAGGGTGTTCCTCAGTTTTCCCTTGAACCTGACCCTATATATATATATAACAAAAAGTTATATATAAATTAATAGAATTCGTAAAATATTCTACTAATTCATCATCCCAAATCACTATAAAAAGTTATAACATATTCGAACTTGGTGGTGGAAACAATTAAAAATAGTATATCTTTCTCTTCATATGAAGTTTTAGAGATTTCTACGAATTCTTTTTTTCTTCTTCTCTATTTTAGCATGGTTGTTGGAGAAAAAAACACTTCAAATATCCAAAATTCTACTTTATTATAGCGGTTGGAGATGCTTTCACCCTCTATATCCCACCTCCTGATGGAACATTGTGTTCGTTTGGTTCGGTATGCTCTAAGGCGTATCCTTCACAACGTAAAATTGGGTAAACCCTTTGTACAGTTTGGTCGATTGGCAACTTTGATGCATTGACAGCGATCAATGCACAAGGTACAACTCGTTATAGCACACGCGAGCGCTGGCAGATGGCTTTCTCTAAGCTCGGAAATGAAAAGCACAACAGGGTCATGGTGTAAATGACGCTTTCGACCTGCTAGGGCTGTAAACGAACATCGAGCCGTTATATAGCGTATGGTTGAAGTTTGTGGACTGCTCCCATTCTGAGTTCATGGAACCGGTTTATTTGCAGGCAAAGTTGAACATGAGAATCGCCCTAAACCAATTAACCAACAGTCGATTCGTGGTTGCTCGAGTGCTCAATGTATTAGTTTTACTATGTACAAATCTGTAGTTTATTGATAAATGTTAGGTCTGCTCTTTCACACTATTCAGAAGTATATGAAACCAATAGTTCTATCTTTTGGGTAGGGAACATTCTTTTAATAATCTATGAAATCGTGATAACCTTGTGAACTAATCCATCATAGCTATTTTATATGATCTTTTTCCATCTAAGATTAAGAATAAAAATATTAATTAACATTTGTTTTACAGTGTGTTTGCTTCGTATATACTCAGTTCAATATAATATGTGCATAATATGGCGTGTTTGAAACAAAAATAGTTTTCATTGATCTTACAGTTTTTGTCTGCGTAACTCTAGCTACCTTGGTCTAAGGGTTCCTTTCTTTACTATGGGGAAGCTAAATACACCCATTGATTTGCTATGTACACCCAAAAAGTGAATTGCGTCATACACACATACGTCAACATCAAATACCACTTTTTACATTCTCTACGCATTCATTTCAATTCCCGATGCATTCGCATGCTTTGCAAATTGATGCATATAGCAACCCCTTTTACTATGTTGAAGGTATGCTATTGAAACTAGTGGATAGCCCGCGCGATGCGCGGTACCCGAAAATGTTTAAAAATATATGTTAGGTTAAAAAATATTTAACTAAATGTGAGATAAACAAACTTAATAACAAACTATTGGATTACAAAAATGAGCTAACTCCAAGAGTTGCCGAAAGGCATCCCAATTTCCATTTATATATCTACAATTTATTATCCACATTTTGTTTCTCCATCAATGTAGGATACCCAAAATCTAACTACAATTCATAGTTAATTTTTTGTTTTTTCATGAATGTGAGATACACCAATTCAACTTATATTGATTTAAAAATTTTCGATTGACCAAAATAAACCAACCTATTATTTTAAAGAGTTAATTATTTATAAAAATTATAACTATTTTATTATTAAAAATGCATACGTATTATTATATATTCAGGTGTCATATAAATTGAAATATATTAAATATTAATTTTAAATATATAAAATATGTATATATGTATTCGTTAAATGTTGTGTGAATAAAACTATTAGAATAATGTAAAATAAAATAATGAAGAAATCTAGGTCTAAACAAATGAGACAAAAAGTTTAATTGATCAAAATTTTTCCAAAACCTAATTAAAAAAGGCAAATTTTGAGAGGTTAGAGAAGAAATTTAGGATTTAGATGCTTAAAAATTCTATCTCATTTTTTGTTGTTTTTCTTATTAAATGCAAACAAAGAAACTATAAAAACATAAAAGAATTAAAAGAGAAACCACAACAAAAACAAAAGTAAAAACCCTTTGTAGTATGATTCGTTTTCAATAAAAAAATATACAATAATTTTTAAGAAACCACGACAATATTAGTGAACCAAATTAGGAAAACCCAAATAAAGATATGCACAACATAAAGATTATGTGGAAAACATGAATGAGGAAAATACAAAAATAACAATTGTAAAAAAAATACAAATAAAAACTTACAAACTCGTTAACAATAATATATACAATGGAAGCACAACAATTATACAAAGCATAAACATTGTTTAAAAATTTTAATGAAAAAATAAATACAGAGCATAAACATTTTTTAAAAATTTTAATGGGAAGAAGAAAAATTATACTACCAACATGATAATCAATTTTTAAGTACGACGAAGAATATAGAAAGAAAATAATTGTAAATAAACTCCGAATAAAAAAGTAAAAACTTATTTAACAACAAAATATAATATACACATAAAACTAAAAAAATTCAAATTATGAATTTTTTTAATAGAAAAAAATGATACCAATTGAGAACGATACACATATACACACATCAACAATGTAAAACTCAGATGATCATAAAATAAATAAATAAAAATTTTACTTTACCTCGAAATTTTATGAAGGATGAGCAATGTATCAACGAAAAGTAATTCTACAAAAAAAAAAAAAAACAATCAAAACAAACATATAAGCATCCATAGAACATAGTATACAACATAAAAGTGGTTAATTTCATTTTGATGGAGCATTATGTTGTAATTTATAGATGATTTGTAGTAGGTTTTTTCTTGTAATTAATGAATGGAAAGATGAAGAGAGCAAAATGAATGTCTATAGGAAGTTAAATAGTTTGTAAGTTAAAAGCTATTTAAATTGCAATACAAATTACTAAAGAGACCTTCTTAGAATGAAATACACAACTTTCATTTTGGGGGTAGATTAGTCTTTTACATATCCAAAATTTAAAAAAATCAAAAAATTGAGAAAAAAAATAAATAGGTTTGAAGGCTTGAAAAGATGCCATGTCATTCTCCATGGTTCTTTCTTTTATATATATAAATGATTTATAAAAAGTGGGCCTACGCTTTTTTACTTCTTCAAATTCTTAAGAGTGTTGAATTTGTGGAAATTCTACAATTGTTTGGCATGTGTTTTGAAAGATATTTTTGTAATTTAGTATTTGTTTTTTGTTGAACGGATTTAGTATGTTTCTTATTCTTCAAAATCTGTGTGAAGACTAAAAAACAAAATCAACATTATGAAATTATTAATTTTATTAATGGAATCTTGGTTTTTTTTGTTCATGTGAATTTGCTAAAGTCTACGTCAACAACACGGTTACAAACTTAGGAATTCAAATGAGATCAGGACACTTTAGTAATTATAATTCGTCATACCGTCTTAAGAGTAAAATATGTGAAATAATAATGCATATTAGCTTAGTTTATGTTTTAAGATTAACTTTTTGTTCAAAGAGTATGATAAAAAGATATGTTCTATAAAACATTTAAAAGAATATTATTAAAGAAAGATCGTGTGAGAACTGAATCTGGACTTTTGGTCACTTATAATTTCAAGCCCAATCATAAATCCTTTTTGATACACACATTGATCTGGTGCATCTCAATGTATTTTATCCTTATATGCATATAACGATTGATAACAACTTTTTACATGTCAACTAAGCTTTATAGTGAAATTTGACCTTATCTATCAAACTTTTTTTCTCCTTCTCATCCGATCTTTTTCTTATGATAAATGGGCTAAAAATATTAATTTTATAATTCGAATGATGTTTATTTTGAAATATATATTCAAAAATGAATCAAATTTAACCTATATCATATTTATATTGAATAGTAACTAAGGAATGCTTATGATTTATTAGCTTCGTAAAACAAATAATAAGTTGTTTTGAAGTATTCAGATGAAATGCTTATAGTTTTCTCGAAAAACAATAAGTAGTTTTTTGAGAAGATAAATTTTTTCAACTCTTTAAGATGAGTGATAAGATGATAACTCTAACCACACCTCCAAACAACCCCTAAAATTAACGGTTTTTATATATCATAAATTCTAATTCTATATTTTTAAAATTATACCTCATTTAAAATAGGGTAAATAACATATTTGGTCTCTGTGGTTTACATTTTATTGCATTATTGTCTCTATTTTAAAATAATCATGGAAAAATTAATGTGGTTTACATTATATTGCTCCGTTGGCCCTGTAGTTTATATTATATTGCACTATTGGTCCCTAACCCTATTGGCAAAATAGGGACATAACAGTGCAACATAGTGTAAACCATAGGGACCAACAGTGCAATATAACGTAAACCACATGTACCAAATCTATAATTAATTTGAAAGAGGGACCAACAATGCAAAAAAGTGTAAACCACGTTGACCAAATATGTATTTTATCCTTTAAAATAAGAATCGGATAAGAACAAAATGATTGAAAATGGTAAGTTAACGACACTAACCGTTTAAAGAGTTTATTCAAAGTGGTAGGTAGAGAATAAGTGGTTCAACTTTAACGATTTTCAGAATCTCCATATAACGGCTTTCTAACGAACCCTAAAAACCCTTCTTTTATCTCCTCATCTTTGACAACACTTTCTTCAGAGCTTGGTGTGGTGATGATGGCGTCCGCAACGCGTTGTGGTGGGCCACCACCACCAGTACCACCCCGTTATTTCGTCGTTAAAACTCGAATCGAAAAGCCAACCGGCTGCACACTTCCAGTTTACCAAACACTCACAGTCACACACACACACACATCTTCTCAGCTTGAGCAAATCGAAAAATGGCGGAGGAGGTTAATGAAATCGCTAGGGTTAACACTTTGTAAGAGAATTTGTGTTTTTCTTTCTTTGTTAATAAACGTTTTCATGCCTACCAATTCCAATTACTCTCGGATTGTGTGTATTTTGTTTCGTGGAAGTGTTTGTTGTTGATATTAATGTTGTTTTGATAGGGTTGAAATGGATGGAGCGATGTGCATATGCAAGGAAATCAAAAGGCCTATGCTTCGTGAAGATGTGAGTGTGTTTTATATGATTCCTAACTGTTTATTCTGCTCGTATTTCTGATTTCTAGTATCGTCGATTGTTAATTTCGTTGTTTAGTGGTTGTTTTGAGTTTATGTGCCTAAATCTGAGCTCTAGTTTAGCAATTTAAAGCAGTTTATCAGTGGTTTGTTTTGTAAGAATACATCAAGTTTTAAGATCTATCAAAGGGGGCTAGCTCAGTTGGATAGGTAAGGAGGATAGGTAACATCCTTGGGGGTGTGAGGTGAAACCCACACTACCAGGTTCGATTCTCACGGGTGATACTTTCCTGAGATATCCAGACTCTGGATCTGGTCCTCCAGGGCTGGATGGACCGGTTCGGATTGGTCCATAGGGCCCCTAAAACCTGCCGGTCGGGTTCAGCCATAGGTTGGGCCAGGTCGCAGCGGATTAGTGGGATTGCCCGTAAGGAGGCCTGATACCGCTGGAACGTGTGTGTGCATTAACTTGTCGTTCAAAAAGAAAAAGTTAAAAGATCTATCTCAGATCCCTAATTTTGTGAATAAGTGGTCATCATTTGCTTTCTCTCTCATGATTTTGATTTGAAGTATATTAAACCAACTGCTGTGTCTCCATTTGAAGCTATACTTCCTACCACCTACACCTAGAATCACTACCTTTGTCTTATGGTCTTCCTTTGTAGTGGTTTCTGTTGTCTATTGTGCTACAGGGGTTCATAGATCGGAAGTTCTTTTTTTAGTTTATCTTGCAATTATGTTGTCATTCAACCCTTGTTCTTAATAGACTCATGTCTGCTTATTTGTCTCTACTATGTAGCAACAATGTGCCTTCTTATTAGGTTTCCGAAAGTTCAGTACATGATTCTTTCTTATGTAAGCTTCTCTGTCAACATAAGTATGACCCCATGGGTACAAATCTACAGTGGTCTAGAGTTTTATGCAGTTGCACCTTGTAATGCTGCAGGTTGTCATATATAGTGTACGATAGTAATGCTTATTATTTGCTTCATGTATCCCAGATCAACGAGGAGCAACAAAAATGTCTGTTCCTGATGCTAAAGAAACATGGCTTGAATATCTCGAAGGGCATGACAGGGTAAGGAATAAAATTAGCATTCGTAAAAGAGACACGTTTGGATGTTTAAAATCAAGTAAACCAGCTTTCGAACATAAATTGGGTGATAAGAATCATTGACATTGTTGAAAAAGAATACATAACTTCCTTAAAATCTACAACAAAATTGTAAGATGATAGAGAGAGTCAATGGTAAATACTAAATAGACAGGGCCACATCAATTATGAAATTAAAAAGTATACTTCCTTATGCTTTGGTGGATGGAGGAGTATCTGATAGCTTACACTTCATATTTTATCAGGAACTCCGATCACACTGCAAGTGCTTCGGGATCACAAGATTTGCAACTGTGGTTCTTACATGGAATCTGCACACCCATTTCTACAGGAGTGGATATTGAAGGAGAAGACAATAAACCCTTCATGGTAGCTTTGGTTGATGGAACAGGGGAGACTGTGAAAACTGGGGCCGAAGCGGCAGCAGAAGTTGAAATAGTTGTTCTCGAGGGAGATCTTAATGATGATGAAGCAAAGAATTGGAGTTCTGAGGAATTTAACAGTAAGATCGTGCGTGATTGGAAAGGAGCGAAGGTGCTTCAAGGAAATACTTCCCTGAAGCTGAAAGAAGGTATTGGTTCTGTAGATAAGATTTCATTTACACACAATTCAACCTGGAAGAAGAAAACGACCTTCAGGCTGGGAGCAAGGTCTGTGGATGCCATCTTTGTCAAAGAAGCAATAACCAAACCCTTTCCGGTTACGGACAAGCGGGGGGGCTGTAAGTACCTCCATTTCATTAGAGCTTGCTTCATCTTTGTCAATATGGAAAATTTTCTTATGATTAAATACTAACATTTTCATGCCAAAACTTTATATTACATATTAGTTTTTTGCGACTTTTGACCAAACTAGACTAAAGAAAAGCAATTTGTATTTTAATAGTTCTTTCTAGGACCATTGGGTTATGGCCTTTTTTCTTAATGTTTCGAGCATAATTTGTTTGTAAAGTTGCACAAGTTCTGCAAAGAAAAACCTTTTGTAGACGCTTTTCAGAAAATATATAGCAAAGCATTGTTATTCATGTCAACTACTCCCTCCGTCCCAATATAAATGTGCACAATAAAACTTGCACACAATTTTGGAAATGTGTAATTTTTACTACCTAAATGACCAATTGACACTTTACCCTTGAGTCTTGATAATAGAGAGAAACTTTCTCCATTTCATAAATAAGGGTAGAATGGGAAAGTAGACACTTATATTGGACAAACTAAAAATAGAAATGTGAACACTTAATTTGGGATGGAAGGAGTATATGGTGAAGTTGCTTTAATTGCCTAGTTTATGTTTGGTTGCTAAGTCATGAATCCAATATATTATCTAGCTAACTTCATGTTGGATTGTTGGGTTTTTCTCCCAATCTGTTTTGCTAAGATAAAATGAGTAAATATACTTTCTCACACTATCATCAATCACCTTACCATCATAGCTTCTGTTTTTTACTTTGCAGTATACAAGAAGCACCCAACTCCATCCTCGTCTGATGAGCTGTGGCGATTAAACATGATTTCCAGACGTAGTGACTGCTTTTATCGTTTGACTGAAGCAAACATAAAAACTGTGATGGACTTTCGTACCCTTCATGCTATAAATCCAAAAAGGCTCAAAGATGTAACTATTTTGCTTGTTTTCTTCCATTACTTTCTTTCCCAGCTCTTGCTAATGGTCACTTGTACTAAAAAGCAAAAGCCCGCCATGAGTATCAGCAATGGGTGTTGCTCAAACCTTGAGGGCCAACTCAACTGGCAAATAAAAGCTAGGCCTTGGGGATAAACTTCCCATAGGTCACTGGTTTGAGTGTCCTTATGGCCACTGGGGATTTTTCTGGCCGTTATCTCCTTGGACCCCATGGGATTAGTCAAAGATGCACACAAGCTAACCTGGAGTCCCGGACACTCACAATTACCTAGGGGTGGCAATCATGTCGTATTGATCAACCCTAACCCGTATACAACCTGTGTAACCCATTTAACCATACAGGTTGGCAGGTCATAAACAGGTTGACTGTTCAAATGATAAGCGGGTTGGCGGGTTGACCCGTGAACCCATATGTCAACCCAAACACGACCCGTATAATAAACGGGTTGGCAGGTTGATGGGTCGAAAAATTCGACCCAAACCCGTTTATTTTCGTGTCGGGTCGAGAATTGCCAGCCCTACAAATACCCATATGAAAAAAAGGCCTTGTTTAACCATACTCTTAACGTTCTGGGTTTGGGTTCCAATGTGAAGTTGAGGCTAAAGTGAGAAGTGTGAGAAATGGTTACAGTTGGATGCACATTAGGATGAGATTCACCAAGATAAGATGCACTTAGATACACCGGATCAATTCCCTTCTAAAGCGCAATTCATGGGAGGGCATGAGATCAAGGGTCCAGATCCACTTTTCTCACTGTTAACTCAACTTCTCACATAATAATGTTTTGTGAATAACAATTTTCCCGTTGTCCTATTTGCAGATACTTGATGTTACTCCTAGGAAATGGAAGGTGATCACAGACCATGCACAGAATGTTGGAAATAGTGTCCAAATTATTAACAGCTGATAGTATTTTAATAATAGCAGGGTCCTTTTGGGTTGCCCTTAAGACCCAAATAAACAATCAAGAATTTAGAGGGGGCGAAAGTGATTAATTTATTTATCAGTTGAGGATAAATATAATCAATTAGATAATATCCAAAATATAATTAATTGGATTAATTATATATAAAGGATAATAACTTGATAATAATTAAAATAGTTTTTAATTGGTTTATCAGTTTGTGTAGGATTAGGAAGCCTAAATCAAGAGATTATAAATAGATGCCTTGGGATCAAACCCGATTGATCAATTCATTCATTCTCTCTTTTTCCTTTGTGGCATCCTCCTTCTCTTTCCCTCTCCAAATAGCCAAAAGGTTTGAGCGTTCTTGGTTGTTAGTATTTGGTGATCTTAGGTGTGAGCCACTAGAGGGATTCATACTATTGGTCCTTGACATCCGAGAGGCAACATCAAAGGTTTGATTTTTCCATCAAGCTAATTCTTCAACAATCGCTATCAAGTAAGTTTTCTTGATCATTCTTTTGTAGTTAAGTTTCTAAGAACATGTGCATCCGTAAAAAGGTTATTAATTTGTTGTTACCATAGTTTTTTTTGAATATGCTTCCGTTGCTTGAATGTGGTAATAGATTTGACTAAAACCTAACAGTGGTATCAGAGCCATTGTTTTTGAATTTTAACTCAAAAGGTGTGTCAATTTAATTTGCAAATCTGTTTGTGTTTATGAGGCTTTCGAAATCTAGGCAGGTTATAAAAAAAAATTGTGTTTTTTTATTAGCAACTGTGTTTTGATGGATAAAATAGTTTTTGGAAACTTTGACAAAAATTGTTTTTGGAAACGTTTCTAAAACTTGCGTAAAAAGTTTACATATTATTAGCAATTGTTTTCTTGCCTATTAAGTTTTGATATCTTCATAGTGAATGATGAGTTTTATGCAATATTAATTACTAATTAATTGTTGGTAACAGTTTTAATTGATTACAAAAGGTGTTTGTATGAAAACGTATTTACCAAAAGGAATTTAAATGGATTTGCAAAAGTGTTGTATTTATTATTAAAAAAATCGATTTCCTTTTTGACTTTAAGGATCAATATCGCTTTTAGATTTTAATTTTGGAAACTAATTTTGCATAAAAAAGTTTATTAACAATAGTATTGTTTATGGTACCTATAAATTTTGATTTTAGTAGGTATAGACTTTTTTTTAAATACAATGTTTATCCCCAATTGCTTTGGCTAGTTTCCTAACTTGCTATAATTCAAAACTTTGAGTTTTTTCAATTGTTGAAAAGATAAACCCAAAATTATTTTGGCTAGTTTCCTAACTTGCTAAAATACCAAATTTAAAATTTGGATATTATAGTAAGATAAATATTGATATTATTTATATAGTGAATATAAATTGGATATATCTAAAATTAATCATTAACATGTGTCCTCACATGTTTAATTGGAATTAATTATGGAATCGATATATATTAATTATTAAATGTGTCATCACATAGTTAATTTGAATTAATTAGATAATCATAATTTTAAATGTTTTAAAATTTCATCTAATTATATATATAATAGAGCTTAATTATATGTATAAAATTAAATTATGCATTGATAGTCAAATCCAGGGGCGTACTCACTATAAACGCTCTAAAGGGGGTTTAAGGAGGTTGCCTATAAAATGGTAACTGAATGAGAATGGTTTTTCAAATGCTTTAGCGTTACCATTCTCACCGCCTCTTGTGTAGACTAGTGGAATTACCGAGAGGTTTGATCGGTCAATGTAACAAGTTAAAAGTATTAACTATAAAGTATAAAACAAAATCCCGTTTTAGATACACTAAGAAATGTGAAAGTCATATGCTACCCATGTAAATAACACACATAATCTTATAATTTGTTAACGGAGCGTGTGCGGTTTGCCGGCACGTTAATTTGAAATTATAGTAGAAAATGATATGGCGCTCGTGATTCTCAAGCGTACTTGAGCCGAGGGGTCCATGTGTTTTTACATGGTCGATTCACTATCTAGTTTGTGATCCTCGGCATCCCAGTCACAAATGGAAGATAAGCATAATCGAGATTAACAAGCCATTGACATAAGTCGATGAATCTCAAAAGAACTAGGAGTTTCATAGTGAATGAAATTAACAAAAGTATTGTTTACCTAAATAACTTTGTGATGTGATTACGACATCCCTTTTCGCATCATAAAGTGAAATATGGATCCTAGCCTTTTAAATAATCTTAGGGTAATTATTTTTTAAGGATTAAATATCAAACCAAACTAAACTATATCTATCAAATGGCTGAAAATCTTCTTCCTCCTCCTACCCACTCAACATCCAACCTTACGTTACTCTCTATCCTAAGTAAAGATAAACTCACTGTGCCAAACTACTTGGATTGGATTCGTGCCTTGAGAATTGCCTTGCGGTACGAAGACAAAGAGTATTTGCTCGATGAGGACCTTCCTATACTCGATGATGAAGCAAGCCCTGAGGCAGTAGACGAATATAATAAACATGACATGGAATCGAGAAAGGTCGCATGTCTCATGTTAGCGTCAATGTCCCCGAAACTTCAAAAGAGTTTCGAGAACATGGAGGCGTTTGACATAAGTAAGCAGCTTCGTGAAATGTTTCAGGAGCAAGCAAGACAAGCAGGATTCCAAGTCGTAAAATCACATATGGAATGTAAGCATCAGGATGGTGCCTCTGTGTGTATGCATGTGCAGAAAATGAAAGCGTACATTGACAGGTTAGGCAATCTAGGTGTCAATTTCCCAAGAGAGTTTGCTATTGATATGGTGCTAAACTCTCTTAGTGGGGGATATAAACAGTTCATAGTGAACTTCAATATGAACAATATGGACTAGACCTTGATAGAACTCCATGGCATGTTGAGAACTGCAAGTATGGGTAAGACCCAAAGTGCTCACTCACCTGCTCCCATCCTGGCCATTAGGGAAGGTGGTTGTAAGAAGAAGAAAGTTTCTCATCCCAAAGGGAAGGGAAAGGCTAAAGTTGTTCTTCACAACCAAGGCCTTAAGAGAAAAGCTGAAACTTCTGACATATCACCAACAAGTGACCCTAAAGAGGCCATATGCTTCTACTGTCAAGAAACGGGCCATTGGAAGAGAAGTTGCCCAAAATATCTAGAGGACTTAAAGATGAACAAAACCAAATAGTGTGGCACCTCAGGTATTTTTATGATTGAACTCCATAGTACTTCAGTTTCTAACTCTTGGGTCCTTGAGACGGGATGTGGTACTCACATTTGCTCCAATTGTCAAGGACTAAAGGAAAGTAGAACGTTAAAGCATGGGGAGCTGAATCTGATCATGGGAAACAGGATGACTGCTACTGTTACCAAGATTAGAGATTTAGAACTAGTGCTTAGTAGTGGTCTTTCAATTAAGTTATTAGATTGTTGCTACTCGCCAGAAATGGCTCGAAACATTATCTCTTTTCATGCATTATACAAGGATGGTTTAAATTTAAATTTGATAATGATAATGGTTGCAATTTGGTTTATAAAAATGATTGTTTTTATTTTAAAGCTACTCCTTGTAATGGTGTGTATGAAAGTGTGATTTGTGTTGATAGAAATAATAATAACTTAACTCTAAATGTTGGTTCCTCCAATAGTGAATTGGATAAATCATCGTTGTGGCATCATCGTCTTGGCCACATAAACAAGAAGCGCATCGCCAAGCTCCAATCGGACGGGATATTGGAATCATTTGACTTAAAGTCGGATGAAAAATGTGAGTCTTGCTTATTTGGCAAGATGACTAAATCACCTTTCAAAGGATTAATGGAAAGAGGTAAGGATCTGTTGGACTTAATCCACACAGATGTATGTGAACCGTTCAGATCCGCCACAAGAAACGGTGAGAGATACTTTGTTACTTTTACTGATGATTTCATTAGAAATGGATTTATCTATTTGATGAAAAACAAATTAGATACCTTTGAAGTGTTCAAAAGGATTTAAGAACGAAGTAGAAAACCAACTGGGCAAGAAAATCAAGATCCTCCGATCCGATAGGGTGGAGAATACTTGAGTCATGAATTCTACGACTATCTAAAGAATTGTGGAATAGTTTCATACTTATCTCTTCCTAGAACACTACAACTTAATAGTGTTGCTGAGAGAAGAAATCAAACGCTACTTGATATGGTTCAATCCATGATGAGTCGTGCTACACTTCCAATGTCATTCTGGGGCTATGCCTTAGAAACTGCAACTCATATCTTAAACCTTGTTCCAACTAAGAAGGTTGCAAAGACACCCTCTGAAATGTGAACCGGGACTCGTCCCTTGTTAGCACATATAAAGGTCTGGGGTTGTGAAGTTTTCGTTCAGCGCGAAACTAACGACAAGCTGGAACCAAGGGCAGAGAAATGTCTATTCGTTGGTTATCCCTACAAATCCTTTGGATATATATTTTACAAACCCTCTGAAAACAAAGTGTTTGTGGCTAGAAGGGGAGTCTTTCTAGAAAGGGAGTTCATTTCCAAAGAGGATAGTGGGAGTAATATTGATCTTGGAGAAATTCAAGAGACAACCAATGATGAACCTATAGTTGACATTAGCCCTCAACATGAGGTTGAATCACCTGTTGAGGAAACTAACATAACTCCACCACCTCTTCGTAGAACTAGTAGAGTTAGTAAAGTTAATCAAGCTCCTGAGTATTATTATGGTTTTCATATTACAAAGGAAGGAGATACACTAGTAAATGATAAGACATTTGATAGTGCAGATGAACCATCCAACTACAAGGAAGCGATGGCAGGCCCTGAGGCTGCCAAATGGAAAAAGGCAATGGAGAGCGAGATTCAGTCCATGTACAATAACCATGTTTGGGAATTGGTTGATCATACACCAGGTCGCAAGACAGTTGGTAATAAGTGGATCTTCAAAAGAAGACCAACATGGATGGGAATGTGCACACATTTAAGGCTAGACTGGTTGCAAAAGGTTACACTCAAACTCAAGGGATTGATTATGATGAAACCTTCTCACTAGTAGCTAAGATTAAGTCTATTAGGATACTGCTTGCCATAATTGCATTTCATGACTATGAAATTTGGCAAATGGATGTAAAAACCGCTTTCCTTAATGGGAAACTTGATGAGGATGTGTATATGGCACAACCTGAAGGTTTTGTACATGCCAAGTATCCAGATAAAGTGTATAAGCTTAAAAGGTCCATTTATGGACTTAAACAAGTGTCTCGTAGCTGGAATCTTTGTTTTTTATGAAAGGGTCAAAAAGTTTGGATTTTCTCGAATCAAAGATGAGTCCTGTGTATATGTTAAGGCTAGTGGGAGTAATGTTGTGTTCTTGGTCTTGTATGTTGATGACATACTACTCATAGGAAACAATGTTCCGATGTTGCAAGATGTAAAAATCTGACTCGAGAAATGTTTCGCTATGAAAGATCTGGGAAATGCAACATGCATACTAGGAATAAGAATCTATCAAGATAGAACCAAGCGTTTAGTTGGATTTAGCCAAAGTACGTACTTGGATAAGATATTGAAGAAAATTCAATATGAGTGAATCCAAGAAAAAGTTATTTACACATGGCATAAGATTGAGTAAAGATCAATGTCCTAGTACTAGTGAAGAACTGGACAGGATGAGGAAAAACAGAAAGTGGTGAGTAGAGTGCTGACTGAAGAGAATCTGACGGATCCTTTCACGAAAGCCTTAACTCGACCCAAACATGAATATCATATAGAAGCCATTAGTGTTAGAAATATCAATATATCTTGAATGTTTTAGTTGTTAGTTTGATGTATTAAAACAATAATAAATTGTATTTGACTTGGAGATTATTATATGGAGATTATAATATATGCTGGATTGCGTCCATTTACATTTAATTTATTATAGTGTTTCGTTTTGCATGTTTAGAACCAACTTCCTTAGTATTAATTTACTTAAACCTCCACAGTCAGTCATACTCTTGGAAGTAAGTAGTGATTCAAGACTGTCATGGAGTAATAGAAGCATAGAGAATGCAACTAACACTCATGAGTACTTAATAGTGATTTGAGTAGTAGAACAACCCGCACTCAAAAGTTTACTTCATGGATTAAGTCTGAGTAATTTTGAGATGATAATATTTTATGTTCTTCAAGCGGAGATACATAGAGTTTTGATCTATGATTCTGTTATGCTTTGGTGTGCTCCAACGCTGAACCGTAACTGGCAGCTATACAGGGTATGTCCAGGTATGATATGATGAGTAGAAATGAACTGTGTAGTCAAAGTTTATTTGTTCCTTTTGCCTAAACAGGAGAAGCGATATCCATGGGCCCCTCGATGATTTGGTGTTGACATTAAGTGTTTGGCCAAACCCTGACTGGAATTGATGTGTTCAATTGAGTAGTCTGATGAATTCAACACATATCGGAAATCGGGAAACATAATTTTGATCCATGAGATAGACTATTATCCATGTCTCAGGTTCATATGATATCTTGTAGAACAAAGGAACATTAAATCACTTATCTTAGGACCGAACCTTTATCAGAGTTCGGCAGCTTCATTGGATGGTTTGCTCTCTGCTAGTTATTGGAAAATATTGACCAGACGAAGTTAATAACTTGTCCAAGTGGGAGACTGTTGGAAATAGTGTCCAAATTATTAACAGCTGATAGTATTTTAATAATAGCAGGGTCCTTTTGGGTTGCCCTTAAGACCCAAATAAACAATCAAGAATTTAGAGGGGGCGAAAGTGATTAATTTATTTATCAGTTGAGGATAAATATAATCAATTAGATAATATCCAAAATATAATTAATTGGATTAATTATATATAAAGGATAATAACTTGATAATAATTAAAATAGTTTTTAATTGGTTTATCAGTTTGTGTAGGATTAGGAAGCCTAAATCAAGAGATTATAAATAGATGCCTTGGGATCAAACCCGATTGATCAATTCATTCATTCTCTCTTTTTCCTTTGTGGCATCCTCCTTCTCTTTCCCTCTCCAAATAGCCAAAAGGTTTGAGCGTTCTTGGTTGTTAGTATTTGGTGATCTTAGGTGTGAGCCACTAGAGGGATTCATACTATTGGTCCTTGACATCCGAGAGGCAACATCAAAGGTTTGATTTTTCCATCAAGCTAATTCTTCAACAATCGCTATCAAGTAAGTTTTCTTGATCATTCTTTTGTAGTTAAGTTTCTAAGAACATGTGCATCCGTAAAAAGGTTATTAATTTGTTGTTACCATAGTTTTTTTTGAATATGCTTCCGTTGCTTGAATGTGGTAATAGATTTGACTAAAACCTAACACAGAAGTGTAAGGATGATAAGGGAATATACTTGTACCATCATGCAAGGGATGATCAAAAGAGCAACGGCGTCGTTTTCAATATTTCCGGACAATTGGTGGGACTAATTGCGGAATCTCAGTTCATTCCTAGCGATAAGCTTCCCAGTGACAAAAAGGTATGAACTCTTAACTTGATCTAGTTTGGCACTTATGAATATCTAGAGATGTACTAACTATTATCCATAAGTGTAAAATAGTGTTCAATAATGATAGAATAAGAGAATCTTGTGACCAGTGCATAATATGCATTTCCCACGAATTTTAATTCCGAAATTTCCCATAGCAAAAATAGCGGGACCTCCCAGAGAGAAATTGGTGCCCTCATCATGAGATTCGGTTATTTTTGTGTTTACTGAGAAAACTCTGTTTCGTTATCCAGAATCTAGCAAATAAGTTAAGCTTAGAGCATCTCCAACAGATTCATTTTAGAAAATGGAGATTTTGGGCAAATTTTTGTTCCAAGTTCCAACAGATTGTCCAAAATGGAAAAAGATGAAAATTTCCAATTTGAAGAATTCATCAAAAATGATTACCATGAGAGATAATTTTTTATTTCTTTCCCGCCGACACAAAGCCTTGACGTTAAATGTTTAGCAGAGAGGAAATAAATATTTTATTAAATGTATAAAATATTTTAATGACATAACTAATGTTCTAATCTCCAAAATAGGGAATCCGTTGGAGTTGAATGCAACTCTTTTTGGAGATCATGAACTTTGATTCTCCATTTTGAAGAATCTATTGGAGATATTCTTATAAGCCAACTTTTTTTAACATTGCTTCGATTATTTTTCCAATTATACCCCTTATGATTTCTCAATTAATTTGTCAACATACATCCATTTAGATTAATTTACATTGTCACTAAGCCTATCAACTACTTTTTACCAAACATGATTACTTTATCAGTTAACTTACGAGCCAACAACTAGCTTTATCAATTAGTTTGCCAAACATAGCCTAATTAGTTTTTACCAACACCAACAGGCTGATGCTCAGGAGCTGGTAGTATCATCATCTGAACACTGGAAAGAAGTTATCCCTTTCACTGATCAGGCTTCTCTTATGAACCATCTTCAGATAGCCACCACCAGCACCACCTCGAACTCCCTCCGTTTTGGCCTTAGCGTTGCAACCCTTACCTCTCTTCATGTCATTAAGCCAATCTCTCCCACAAACAGCCTGGGATACGATGATCTTAGTTTAGAGAGTCGAAGTCAAAGCCCCAAACGTTCAGCATCTGAACCTGCCGTCTCAAACTCCCCGAAGAAACCACGAGACGATCATCCATGGATAAGTCCCTCTGCGCCCAGCGTTGGCACTAGTAGAATGACTTATATGAATGTTACCGAAGCATTGCAAGAGCCGGACAACTTGGAAAATGATCAGGAGCTTTTTGAGGAGGAGGAGGATTATATGCAATATCTTAATCTTGTTGATAGGTGGAACATCGTATGGTGTGTGGTAGGATGGATCTCAATGTTCTCAAAAGTACGCAAGAGGAGGATGTCGTTTTGTCATCAACTGTCAAGCTGTCTGGTAGATGCTGAATGACTAAGTGGTCAGAATGGAGAGACTGGTTCTGCGCCAAGATGTAGAAAGTTTGGTTCTTTTGAGTTGTTTAGAGTCGTGGGTCTGTGGGGTAATGTTAGTTTTTTATGATCAAAAGGTCATGGGTTGTTACGTAAAGGTTAGGTTCCAGTAAGAAGTGGAGTTATCTTGAGAATGGTAAGAAGAGATCGCAAATTGGTATGAGATGCACCGGATTAATTCCATATCAAGTGCCATTCACGGGATGGGTTTTGAGATTAAAAGTGATCAATGGTCCAGATCCCTTTTTACCCTTCTCACCTTAATTCTTCTTCTCACACGATCCTTCGTCTGTTACGTAAACCACCAGTTTGCAAATAATTAACGGAATGTTAAATAGGAAGGCTTTCGTTTTGAGGCCCTTGGGAAGTCGAGGAGCCGACTTGTAATTTCTGTTGTAGATTAAGTTGGTCCGGTCATAGAATTGTTTCAGAATGATTTTTAATTGTTTATCAATGTATTTGTAAACATTAAATAGCCGTTTGGTCGGCTTTCTGTCAAGTCTCGTGTGAATACAGTTGCGGATATTAGATCAATTTGTCCATATAAATTAAGAAAGTTTTTGTTTGATTGGGTTTTTTTATAGATGAAAGGAACCTATATTTAACTGGGAGTTACAGGTTTGAAAAAACCAAAAACTTTGGATGTGAAAGGAAAAGGGATGCACTCAAAAGTAGAGTGGTATTTTAGTAACGACCGTATGAATTTAAACCAACTATACAAAATTTAACATGAGAAACCAAAAGAGACGATAATGTTATCTTTTGCTAAAAGTTAAAAGTTGAAATTTCGGTCCATATGGGAGGTATTGAGCTTGGTGATTTAGGATCTATTGGGAGGCATTCATAACCCTACCTTATTTGGTCAAACTAGCAAGGAAGAGTCTGGATTCACATCAGGTTATAAACTATGATAGATTTTATCATTTATATAAAACATAAAGTTTGTACTTATTTTGTTATAAGAAATGTTAGTATGACGGATTTTATGCATTATGTTGGGTATTTAACTATATGCTTACAATAATAAATCAATAAATAAAAAATATTAATTTTAAGAGATTTTAACCTAAACCTTTGGAAAAAAAATCATGTACTCGTCAAAAGTTTAATGAAATTATTGATTATTCTTTTGATTAAAGTTATAATAATTTATACTTAATCAATAAAATAAAATATTTTAATAAATAAATCAAGAAAGTAAAAAGTAACAAAATATTAGTTATGTAATTTGAGAATAAAAAATATAAATATGATCTAAGTATAAGAACCAAATAGGGAAAAGTTCAAAAACCCCAACAAACTATCTATTTTGAATGATTAAGTTCCTAAACAATTTTTTGAACAAAAAACCATTGAACTTTCTCATTTTGATTGATTAAATCACCGAAATTTGTTTTTGATTGAAAAAAATCATTAAACATCCTCATTTCGATTAAATAAGTCCCTCAATATATTTTCCAGTAAGAAACCAATTTTTAAAGTTTGATGGTTTGTTTATTGAAATAAAATTGTTCGATAACTTAATCATTCAAAATGAGAATATTTAATGATTTTCTTATTCAAAGTAATAGTTCAGTGACTTAATCATTCAAAATGAGAATTGAGAACTTTTTCCAACCAAATATGTAATTTAATCAAATATTTTTTAGGTGAGTTAACCACTTAACTTAACAAGGATGGATGGATGGATGAAAATAAAAACCACAAAGATGAAAAATGCATTTTTTAAAGACCAAAGATGAAAAATGTTACAAGTATCAAACCATCCAACTAAAGTTGTACTTATACATGTGTTACTGTTCATACTTCCTGCTAATTGTTATATGTTATAACGTGGGATCACATGATACTTGTTGGGTGGGATTTGGATAGTAGGAATGGAATGGATTTTATGTAGGAATTTGTTTTGTGTGATTGGTTTGTAGGATTTAAAATTCATTTGAATTCCATTACTTATAAATAAATAAAACTCATCAAAAAGTTGTAAGAAACATAAATAATTACATGACATCTTATTTAATTGATTATTATAAAACACATGTTTTTAGCATATTTTAAAACATGACTATATACAAATCCTACAAAATCCCTTGAAATCCTAGGCACCTCTTTGAAATTTCAAAAATCCTATGTTTACGGAATTTCAAATCCGGACAATCTTGCAAACCAAACACAGGATTGGGATGGATTTGAAATCCAAATCCCCCAAATCCATTCTGTTCTCGAAACCAAACAGATAGGAGATGGGCAATCTTTGTTTTGCAAGAACAAAATTGGTTGGGGAATCAAATTTAGGGGAACAAAAAACTGTCAATCGCGCAATCCAGAAAATCGGGTGAAGAAGCACCATGATACTGCAGAGGCATCGATGAGCCAGGGTCGCAAATCAAGGTGTCATCCACATGGCTTCGGAAATCTATCAGCTGATCTAATCCAACGTCGATCGAGCCCATGTGGTTCAACCCATATTCACCAACCAAGCTACTCAGATCGCCATCGAAATACGGGGATGGGGTTTCCATCTGCAGGTAATCAAATGGGTCTTCCTCAAGGTAATAATTGGGTTCAGGATTTCCTGATATCGTTTGGGTGTTTGAGGGGTAAAGATCTTTGGTAAAACAGCAAGTAGCAGACTTAAGAGAAGCTTCGTCATCGAAGGAAAGAAGTTTGTCCACTTGGTGAATTGAAGACATCACCAACTTGCGGGCTTCGGTCTATATACACGATGTAGAGTAGATTTCAGTGATTGTACTCAGAAAGACAAAAAGCAAGCAAATGAAAAACAAGATATCAAAAGAAGTTACATAAATTCATGAATCTTTCCCAATAAGCGTCTCTTCAACAGGCAACAACTTAACTTCCCGAGATTAACTCTTGATTAGTTTATCCTTATTTTTATTTTTGAAGGGTAGATGATGTTTGTTATGCAGGCCACGACACGACAAAATCTTGTTGTCCCACGTCTTCTGCGACACTAAGGGGGCGTTTGGCTAGTAGAAGGAATTTGATGGAATTGGAATCCATCGAAGGAATTTGACTTTGAAAAAATTGGAATTCAAGATAGAATTTGACCATGTGTTTGGTTGGTAAGAATGCAATTCCTTCACTTACGCCAAGGAATGATGAATTTCTTAAATTGTGGAATTCAATAGAATTCAAAGGATTCCATCAAGTTCATTCCGCGAACCATTATCACTAAGGAATTTGGTCAAAGGAATTTGTCATTCTAATTCCATCAAATTCCTTTGAATTATGCAAATTAATCTAGGACATTATAGGACTAGGTGGAAAAAAAAATGCAATTTTCTTCCATGAATATAGGTGGAACTAAAATCAGAGAGATGAGACAAGATTGGTAAATTACTTAACTACTCATGTCAAATTAATACTCTAATACGTTGCATAATTCTTTCACCCGTCTAGTCCTATCCAGTCCCGTTTGTGACCAAATGCACATATATTTTGTTGGAAAAATACAAGAAAATGGATTTAATTCTCTTGTCATAAGAAAAAAAAAAAACCTAGAAAGAAGCAATCTTTTTACTGAACGTGCTAATTCCTATTTATTTTGACTACTTTATCACATCTTATTCATTTTTATTTGACCTTCCCGGAGTTCATTCTCCGGGCAACTCTGTTTAACCGGTGGATTCGTTCTTACCTACTTTTATGATCTTATTGGAAATCATATAAGACAGTTCCTATTTGATATAGTTATTTGTGCAAGTATTTTACGATTAAGAAGCAATTGTCTCTTGTATAGATCGTTTATTAATCTACTATAACTGTAAACTTGCGCCTTCTCAAGTTGCATTGCACAAAGAAACATGTGACAGAAGGAGTTATAAGTTTTCTGAGAAGCTAACCTTTTCAGTTTCAGAGAGCTCGTCGGAAACAACATACTTGCCACCTGAAATAAGTCCAAGGACTTGTCCTACGATATTAAACACAACGCCATCCTGTTTCTGAGATTGAGGACAATACAAGTACAACTTCTTATCATCTATAACACATGTTGTAGCATGCTTCACCACAACTTCCCACATCTTAGTAGACATACCAGGGCCGAGGATCTGCAGTGCTCGAAAGTTGGCAAAGAACATGAATAGTAAATAATCTTGAAGTAGTTTATGCATCAAGAAACAAAAGGGTCCTACGTGATTGGAAGCTACGAAAGAATAGCATATTAGCATGCATGCATTCGATCCTTGTGTTTATGTGTAAGCAGTTCAGTCTGGTTTGGTTCTGGCCAGAACCAAAAACCAAACTGCTCTCACTCGTTGCAACTTCTCTAAACCAATCAGAATGACAACATGGGCTGACCAGCCTGAACTTTAATGGTGCCCATGATGCCACATGGCAACGTATTGTTTTGCCATTGTAAGGTAAAAAATAGGTTTGTGAAAGATGCACCATATCGTTTTAGAAGGTGCAACTATATTATCTTAGAAGATGCAACTGAAAAAACCAAAAAGAAAAAGAAAATTTTAAAATTCCCTCGAAATCAAGCAAAAAAAAAACCCCTTTAGAAATCCCTCAAAAAGATGGAATTAGGCTAAATACACATCAGCGATATTGAACATTGGTAAAAGGATGATAAAAGCCGTATGAAAAAGAATACGGTGCCACTGTATGAGCAGTTTTGTCATTCAAAGCCTTCAAATCTAACCAAGCCAGTCAACTTCAACATGGTTTAAGTCATTTCGAAAAGACCTGAGAAACCACACTGGAGTGGGTGAAACTTGGTATTGCCCTGCCAATGCATCAGTGGACAGACAACAGAAGTCTCATCCCATGTACGTGGTTTCTCAGGCCTTTCAGAGAAAGAAAAAAAAACTTTAGATGAGCAGAGCAGAATAGTATTGAAGAGATGCAACATCTTACATGTAGAAGCCGTTCTGGGTCCAGGAAGAAAAGAACCAAGAAATCTTTCACTGTTTTGATGTCTTCCTTGTGCAACCGCTTGTTAAAAGCTCCGTCCTTGCCAATTTTTTCCAGCCTCCATACCTCGTCAGACAGATAGGGTGGGTGATGTTTCTTGTATGCTAAATAAAAAACAAACATTAACTTTAATAACATTGTTGGACCAAATAAACCAGGTATATCCCACTCGAAAGTAGGGTCTAGGAAGGGTAGGATGTACCGTACACTTGCCTCAACAACTATGATTGAGAGGTTGTTTCTCTCAAGACCCCAGCTTGAGTATGAAACAGAGGTACGTGCATGCAGGCAATAAGATAGGTAATATAACATGTAACTGGTAAATATAACGGGTAGAATAAGATTCAGTGCATGATCCAAGGGTGTGCAAGCAGACAGTGTAAGACATATGTTATTCTCACTGATCGCCCCAAAGTGGAAGCACATATGTAAACTGAAAAGGGCTAAATCAGTTTCGTGAATGTACAAAGTACATTATCACTGGCAGAAACAAGAAACTGCAAGTAGCTAACTAGCATTTTCTCAAAATACATTATCACGAGCAAAAACAAGAGACCAGATATAATCAACTAACGTAGTTTTCTGAAGAGCATTATGTGAATTTATAAAAAGTTTGCAATTATGTCATGCATTTTTGTTATAGGCTCAAAATAACCGATTATAACCTTCAAGTTCTGCCACTAAATAATATAAAAACACACTTACATTCCCCACGATGATCTCTGACAACAAATGACTCCGACTTTGCTTCTCTCACTCTGATTCCGTCACAATTTCCCACAACCATTGCTCCCAACCTGAAGCTACAGCTCCTTGTCCAGCTTGAATTATCTGTGAAGTAAAGATCACCCACTTGACCTATGCCTTCTTTGAGATTTAAAACTGGATTCCCAGAAAGAAGGCGTTTCGTCCCTCGCCTCTCCCTAACAATGTTCGCGTTGAACTCTTCACGTGTCCAACTATCATCTACATGATGATCGAAGTCCCCCTCGAGAACCACTATCTCCACTTGTGCCGATGACTCGATCCCATTGGAGACTGTTTTCCCAGTATGAGAATCGATTAACGCTACTTTTAGCATGTTGCAGTCTCCTCCTTTAATACGGGTACCGGTGAAAACTGGGAGAGATAGAGAGCTTAGAAACTGTAACTGTAAGCTCCGTGGGCTGGAAGATTCTATCTCGTTCTCACAAACCCTGTGTAAAAGTATAAGTAGGTGTCAATAAGAGGTGATCTACACATGTACATAAAGTAGGATTCGTCATGCAGAGTCATACACCTTACCGCTTCATCATATGTTTTTGCATTGCCACGTCAGCTTCCCCTGTCAGCTGCACCCCAAAATATTCATCCAATAATCATTAAAAAGATTGTGCAAAAGATTGATTCCAGCAACCCCAACCGGCCCACAATCGATTGCCAATACCATAACGTGGGGGGCATTCCTGACTCAGTGGTTGTGGCTATGGGAGTGCCCGGGCTCGAACCCGAGACCATTTGATTTGATATTGTGCAAACCTGCTCCCACCCATTACCAACTGAGCAACACGCCATCGGCAACCATTAAAAAGATAATCAAATCAAATTTAGCATGCATGGGTTATCAGCACAGATGACGGAAGCAGCAATTGGTCTTTAGTGAAGTACGCAACAAACAAAAAACATTGAAGCAGACTGCATATATAATCCACAACTCTCATCCATGCCTGGCATCTTTTCCATTCTCCAAACTGGAAGATATGATCAAAAAGCTGATCCTCTATACTGGAGAAAGACGGCCATCTTTTAACACGCACAACATTTTATAAGTTCACAATACAAGAGATTACGATTCTTTATAACTTTGTGTTGTGAGACTCCTTGAAGCGACTTCTGAGGTGGCCTCCAGGAAGGAGGCTTTGTTCAGATACAACTGGATGGAATCTATAGAAATAACACTGAAGTCTACATTATTGTGATGGACCAGCAAAAGCTATAAGCACATTGATACTATAAGGTACTACGGGGGTGGGTTTTGTTTGTAAAATCCTATAAGAGTAGAATCTACACATTACCATTGGGTAAGCTATGCAAGAATGCAAGGTGTCAATGTGGTTGTCTCTCTTACATGTCTTCCAAGAAAATCATAGAAGTCCAATAAACTTAATGATGTTCAGTTGGCAGATCCCTTAACACAAGAGCACTAAAGCTACAATCATGAAGCAAAAACAAAAGGGAAACAACTGAAGCAAGGAGAATCAAAAACAAATAACTAGAACACACTCTTGAGCCTTGACCTAAGGAATTGCATTCCAATACTTCCATCAACAAAAGTGGTGCAATACTGAAACACCAAAAGGGATCAAACTGTTTCCTCAACTTCTACCTTTGCTTGCTTGGAACTAAGAAACGAATTAATGGTATGCTCCAACTTCACACTATAGATTTATCCTATTAAGAAAAGCTTTGTAGAAGCACTTATGTCCTTTTATATAGATTTAGTTTTGAGTTACATTACCCATCAAAAGCCGTGCTAGTACAATGATTTAGGCCACTAGAGATATAAGTACACTTGGCTAAAAGTGGGAGAAAGCATCCAGTATATAAATAGATCAAATGAGTATCTTACTGATGCATATATAAGCCACTCTGCCAAAAATACATTGTTGGCATAAACTATAAATGAGCATTCCAACATAGTACAAAAAGTATATATGCAGTCAATATCAAGGGAATAAGACAGTTTCACATACCACTCTGCGGATCGAGGAATCCAAAGCCTCAACATACTTGTGGAAGGTAGAGGACTTCATCACGTCCAGCACTACCCTGTATACATCAATAGAAAAACTTTAGCAGAGTCCTACCCAATAGAAAAACTGTTCTCGCAATTAAACAACAATCAATTAAATGAACCCCAGACAGCTTGTAATTGACATGATTTGAGCCATATGCACCATTTAACAACTTAAAGTGTTACAACCTAGGCCAAATGTTCCCACCCATAAGCCAACATTAGCCCATCCCCTTACATCCATTTTAGGTGTGTATTTTTTGTAACCATTTGGTGACGGGGTAGCACACACCTCAACTAATGAACCCTGAAGATATCAGCTATACAATGCCAGTGGGCCTGAAGCCCTGAATAGACTCGAACGGCCGACCCATGGGAGGAGCCAAGGGATAGCATTTATTTAAACAATTACATCCATTATGGGTGTCACCAGTCCCATCGCCCTGCAATTCTTATTCCCACTCGAACTTCACGTTATATAGCATATGTATCTGAGACCCTTAGGTGAAGTCCAAATAGTTGCACATTCAATAGGGGTAACACGTCTTCCTTCTGTTGCTGCTTGCAGGTGACATTATATGAAGAAAAGAAAATATATATATATATATAGATAGATAGATAGATAGATAGATAGATAGATAGATAGATAGATAGATAGATAGAGAGAGAGAGAGAGAGAGAGAGATAGGTGGATAAAGAAAAATAAAGGCAGGGCATAGACTCAAGCCATGGAGAAAAACTGGATTTTGGCGCCATATATAGGAAATCCAAAGCAGCAATCCTCCATCACAATGACAAGTACCAATAATTACTTTTCTCCCAACCTTCTAAGGTAAGCAATTAAACATGAATCCTTCTAAAGTCAATTGCTGTTCTAAATCTCCTAAACTAAACAATCAAACATCATTTTCGCTAAAAACAATCCCTGATGGTCAAAAGTCAATTACAGCCACACAAAACCAGCTTCAATCAAATAATATCAGTGAACCTAACACAAAAAATACTGAATCGGAATATAGGCAAGGGTTCAACAGACTTACTTTCTGGCATGAGAACGTTTATGCCTTCCACCACCATCAGAAGACAACTGCCGTTCCTGTTCCTCCTGCAATGAAGTATTGACATCATCGTGCTTCGGGGAGTTTGAGATGGCGGGTTCAGATGCGGACATATGGGGCTTTGATTTTGACCCTCTAAACTAAGATTATCGTATCCCGGGCTGTTCTTGGGAGAGATTGGTGTAATGACCTGAGGGGAGGTAAGGGTTGTGGGATCATGTGTGTCGTTTGTTTGAGGAATCACAACGCTAAGACCAAAACGGAGGGAGTTTGAGGTGGTGGTGGCTGTCTGAAGATAGTTAATAAGCAAAGCCTGATCACTGAAAGAGATAACTTTTTCCAGTGTTCAGATGCAGACACTACCAGCTCCTGAGCATCAGCCTGTTGGTAAAATCAGTTAGGCTACGTTCGGCAAACTAAGTTAAGATAAACCAATCATGTTTGGTAACAACTAGCTGATAAGCTAGATGACAATGTAAACTAACCTAAAAGGACATGCTGAAAATTTAATTGGAAAAATAAAGGGGTATATTGGAAAAATAAATTTTTAAGAAGTTATCTTATAAGAACATCTCAAACAGATTCCCCAACATAGAAAATCGAAGTTCAAAATCTCCTAAAGTTGGATTCAACTCCCAACAGATTCTCTATTTCAGAGATTAATTAGATCATTAATTATGTTATTAATATATTTAACAAAATATTTTTTCTCTATCCTGAACATTTAACATCAAGGTTTCATATTGACGGGAATATAATAAAAAATTATTTCTCCCTCATGGTTATTGTTTTTAAGTAATTCTCAAAATTTGGAAATTTTCATACTTTCTCTATTTTGGACGATCCGTTGGAACAAAATTTTGCTCAAAATCTCCATTTCGGGGTATGACTGAATCTCATGATCAGGGCAACAATTTCTCTCTCGAGGTCCTACTATTTTTGCTACGGGAAACTTCGAAATCAAAATCATGACAATTGCATATTATGTATTGGCCACGAGATTATCTCACTTTATCATTATAGAATGGTATTTTATACTTAGGGATAATAGTTAATACGTCAAGACTCAAGATATTCGTAATTGCTAAACTATCAAACGAAGAGTTCATACCTTTTTGTCACCGGGAAGCTTATCGCTAGGAATGAACTGAGATTCTGCAATGACTCCCACCAATTTTCCGAAAATACCGAAAACCACACCGTTACTCTTTTGAACATCCCCTGGATGATGGTACAAGTATATCCCCTTATCATCCTTACACTTCTGTGCATGGTCTGTGATGACCTTCCATTTCCTAGGACTAACATCAAGTATCTGCAAATAGGACAACGTGACACTGTTATACACATAACATTAAGAGTATGGTCAAGCAAGGCTTTTTTTTCCTTATGGGCAATTGTGGGTGTCTTGGCCAGCTTGTGCACACATTGACTAATCCCATGGGGCCTAGAAGATAACAGCCAGAAATATCCCCAGTGGCCTTTGGAGATTTGATGGCGAATAGCCCGAAGGCCTAGCTTTTGTTTGCAAGTTTAGGATCAAGGTTTGAGCAACGCCAATTGCTCATGCTCATAGCAGGATTTTGCTTTAGAACATGACCATTAGCAAGAGCAGGAAGGAAGTAATAAAAAAAACATGCAAAATGATTACATCTTTGAGCCTTTTCGGATTTATAGCATGGAGGGTACGGAAGTCCATCACAGTTTTTATGTTTGCTTCACTCATACGATTAAAGCAGTCACTACGTCTGGAGATCATGTTTAATCGCCACAGCTCGTCAGACAAGGATGGAATTGGGTGCTTATTGTACACTGCAAAGTAAAAAACAGAAGCTATGACAGTAAGGTGTTTACTCATTAACTCAGAAAAAGGTGATTGATGCTAGTGTGAGAATGTATATTGATCTCATTTTATCTTAGCAAACAAGAATGACAGAAAACCCGATCACCCAACATGAAGTTAGCTAGATAATATACTGGACTCATGACTTCACCATATACTCCTTCCATCCAAAATTAAGTGTCCACACTTCTACTTTTAGTTTGTCCAAAATAAGTGTCCACTTTCCCGATCTACCCTTATTCATGAAATGGAGAAAGTTTTTCTCTATTATCAAGATTCAAGGGTAAAAGTGTCAATTGCTTATTTAAGTAGTGTAATCAATTACACGTTTCTAAAATTGTGTCATTTTCATTGTAAACATTCATTTTGGGACAGAAGGAGTAGTTGATATGAATAACCATGTTTTGTATATATTCTCTAAAGAGAGCCTACAAACACTTTTCCTTTGCAGATCTCGTGCAACTTTGCAAACAAATTATGCTGAAAACATTAAGGAAAAAGGCCATAACCCAAATTTTTTCAGCATAAGCAGGAACTAAGACAGAAAGATTGGCTAGACAACAGTTGCTGCATATATTATTCTGTTATTTAGAATTAATAAAGAACCTAAAACCTGAAACTCCTAAGACCATTGATCTTGGCAACATCTCCTGCAATATAAAACCTTTTTAACTGGTGTTATAAAATTTTGCCGACTTTCCAATGGGGTGTTAGGAAGAACTATTAAAATGAAAAATGTTTTTCTTTAGTCTAGTTTGGTCAAAAGTCACAAAAACTAAAATGTAATATGAAGTTTTGGCATGAAAATGTGTAAATTCAATCATAACAACACCACTTCTCTCAAATGTATAAAATAATTCACATTTACCTACATAAGAAAAAGCTCCATATTGACGAAGATGGATCAAGCTCTAATGAAGTAGAGGTACTTACACAGATTGCGCTTGTCACCAAGTAGAAAGGATTCAGTTTTTGCTTCTTTGACAAAGACAGCATTCACAGGCCTTGCTCCCAGCCTTAAGTTCCTTTGCTTCTTCCACTTGGAATTGTGTGTAAATGAAATCTTATCTACATAACCAATACCTTCTTTTAGCTTCAAGAAAGTATTTCCTTGAAGCACTTTCTTTGCATCCCAATTACGGACGATCTTATTGTTAAATTCGTCAGAACTCCAATTCTTTGCTTCATCATCAGTACAATCTCCCTCGAGAACAACTATTTCAAGTTTTGATGCAGCTGCAGCCCCAGTATTCACAATCTTTCCTGTTCCATCAACCAAAGCTACTATGAAGGGTTTATGGTCTTCTCCTTTGATATCAATTCCTGTAGAAACTGGTGTGGAGATTCCATTTAAGAACTGCAGTTGCAAAGCTTGTGATCCCAAAGTACTTGCCTTGTAATCAATGTTCCTGATAAAATCCGATCTGTAAGCTATCAGAAACTCCATCCATCCAAAGTATAAAAAAGTATGCTTTGTCTTTTATTTTATGGTAAGTTCCATTACTTTCTAATTTCGGAATAGATGTGGTCCTGTCTATTTAACATTGACATTAAATTATCTACAATCCTGCTGTAGATTTGAAGGAACTTATGAATTCTTTTTCAACACTGTAATTGATTCTTATCACCAATTTAAATTAGAGAGTTATTTTACTTGATTTTAAACATCCAAGGGTGTTGGCGGGTTGTGGTTATCAACATGTCAACATCTACCACTCTTTCTGTGAATGTTAACTTTATTCCTTACCGTCTCAAGCTCTTCACGATGTCCAACCCAAATTCCTTTTCTATCAGGGACAGAACTTTTTTTTGCTCCTCATTGATCTGGGCATGAAACAAAAATAAGCATTACCCATTGTACTGTATATATAACAATCTGCAGCATTACTACTAGACCCCTGTAGATTAGTAATTTAGTACCCATGGAGCTTGTGACAGAGAAGCTTACATAGAAAGAGCATGAATCATATATTGAACCTTCAAAGAAAACCAGATAAGAATGCACATATGCTGATATATAGTAGAGACAAAATAAGCAGACGTGAGTCTATTAAGGACAAGGGTTGAATAACAAATAAATTGCAGGATAAAGTAAACAATCACTCATTCACAAAGGTAAGTGATTCTAGGTGGGAGGAAGTATCTACATATGGGGAGCCAGCAGTTTGGTTTAAATATACTTCAAATCAAAATCCTGAGAGAGAAAGTAAACAATCACTCATTCACAAAATTGGGGCGATCTTTTACTTGAGGTATTCTTACAAGAAAAACCACTTATTCACAGGTAAAATCGCTAAACTCAAAATGGTGTTTGGGACTGTGTTTCAAAAGTACTTATTGACTTTTCAAAAAGCCAATAAGTTAAAAATAACGTTTGGATATACAAGAACCACTTTTCAAAAGTGCTTATTGACTTTTCAAAAAGCCAATAAGTTAAAAATAACGTTTGGATATACAAGAACCACTTTTCAAAAGTGCTTTTTGATATAAGGGGAAAAGCTGTTTTTGAAAAGCATGGAGAGTGTAGCTTTTTTATTTGGATTTTGGCTTTTGGCTTCTCCTCATATAAATCAACTTTTTAACCCAAACATTTTTTAACTTATTGACTTATTAACTTTTATCACCAAAAAGCTAATCCAAACACTTTTTTTAAAACTCCTATTACCACCACCACAAGCCAATAAACACTTTTGGAGTTCAAAAAGCAATCCCAAACAGCTCAGATTTAGTGGCTTCTCCCTCTCATATAAATCAACTTTTAAACCCAAACATTTTTTAACTTACTGAATTATTAACTTTTATCACCAAAAAGCTAATCCAAACTCATTTTACCCCATCATAAGTCAATAAGCACTTTTAGCCAAAAAAAAACACTTTTGGAGTTAAAAAAGCAATCCCAAACAGCTCAAATTTAGGCACATACACGCGAAATAACCACTCGAACAACGAAATTGATAATCGCAATACTAGAATCAAGACATACGAGCAGAATAACGCTGTGTTCTCCAAAATTGATGGAAAGAAAAAGAAAAGAAAGGAAATGAAAGTAATTTTTTTTATTTGTGTTCTCGAAAATGAAAAGCAGGGAAAGGAAAAGAAAGGATTTTCTTTCCTCAGCTTTCCGTCCAAATGTGGGAAGAAAGTTTTGGAAGGAAAGTCATCCTTATTTTCCTTCCTAATCCTTTCCTTTCCTTCGTAAAAAAGTTTCGAGAACATGACCATTTTTTTTAGTTTCCTTCTCCTTCCTTCCCTTTCCTTCCCTTTTCCTCCTAAAGATTTTTTTCAAAAACACCAGTTTTTTTTAACTTTCCTCTCATTTCTCTCACTTTCCTTCCCCTTCCTTCGTTAAAAAGGTTTCGAGAACACAGCGTAAACAATCGGAATCATATAAACGATCACAAACATGAATGAATGAGAGAAAGAGAAAATCACATCTTCACGAATCATAGGCCTTAGAATTTCCTTGCACCTGCATCAAAACATCAACAAATTACACAATCTCAGGTAACTAATCTCAGAGTAATTGATAAGTATCAAAACACAAATTCTCTTACTCATTGGAACCATTATTAACCCTAGCGATTTCATCAATTGAACTTCTGATTCCTCCTAATCCGTAATTTTCATCTTCCAACTGTTGATTGATCTCCACCATTTTCGATTTTTTCAAGATGAGAATATACGTTTGAGTGTTGGTAAACTGCTGCTACAGCCGGTTGGGTCTCAATCGGAGTTTTAACGACGAAATAACGGAGTGGTGGTGGTGGCCCACACCGCGTTACTGTAGCCATAACCACACCAAAGCTCAGAAAAAACAGAAAAAAAGTGTTGTCAAAATGAGGTGAGAAGAAGAAGGGCTCTAGAGTCAAATGGTGTTGTCACACCACACTTTCTATAACTATGGTGATTGTCCATCCTGTTTATATTTTATTTCAAATATCGTCCTTCGGTGTTAACTTCGTTAGAAACTCAGTTAAGTGAAGCATACTTTTGCTTTTTTGCATGTCTTTTTCTCGTTAGATTTTGATGTTAAATTAAAATACTTTCTACTAGATACCTATTTACTGTACGTTGTAGCACGAAGTAATTTTTGCTGCAAAGTAATCTTCAATCTAAAACAGAGAACTTAAATAATAACTTTGTTTCATGTTCAATTTTATTTTTCATCACAAGATGTTAATTTTATGGTTTTATATAAAGTGAAAATGCATATCACTTAGTTCAAGGTCAATCGATTAAAAAAAGTTTAAAAACGTTTGCTTGATGGTAGAGTATTCAAAAGCATAACATTTGAACTAATTTTGAATATTTAATTCCATAATTATAATGATAAAAAATTGTTAAAAAAATATTTTTTCTAAAATTTGTGAAGTTGATAAAATAAATATAAGTAATAGTAATTTAAGCCATAAATTAGTGTAGAATTTCTTTAAAATTTATTTTAACAAGTTCTAATTTCTAAATTTATTATGTGTATATAATAATAAATAATAATAATAATCACTTTTATATATTTTCAACTAATATATTATATTATTTAACTTTTTTATTCGTTTGCTTGTATTAATCAATATATTATATTATTAGTAATTTACATTAATTACATTATTAGATATTTGTGTTAATTATATTGTTAAACTTTTGTAATTGATTGATTATTTATTAAGTATATGTTTTTCGATAATTTTACATACTCATCAGCTATTTTTGCCAAATATAAGTTATTAAACAGTTATCATCTAATTTATCAACTATCAGTTGGCTTAGTTAAGGTTTATCAATCAACAGCTAGTTAGCCAAACATAGACATAAATAGTATAAATCAAGAATAATCGAATAAATTTTTTTATGAGATAGTATATATATATATATAGATACACATATAAATTATAAATAATAGTGTAAAATAAATATGAGGATGTAAAAAATATAAAATAAATTAATTTGTATGTATTTTTTATTTTTATAATATGATTAAATTTAAAAATACTCAATATTGAACTTATTTTGAAGGTATTGTCAAAACAATTATAAAGGTATAATTTGTTGTGAAAAATGAAAATTTTAATACATTTACGTTATTTATATTATTATGATAAAAGATGTAAACTGAAAAATAAAAAAATAAGGAAGTAAAAGTAATTTAATTAGCTAACTATAAGGATATAAAGTGCAAATTATGAATTAAAATTGATGAGTTATAAGGAAGTGTGGGAGAGTTTGTGCAATTAAGATTTCAATTTTGGGTTTTACATTGTTGTATATTTAGCTTAAAATTTTGTAATCTTGAATCTTGAATCTTAAAAAAAATAACCATTTTATTACGTTATTTTCTTTATAGTAAAGTACAGATATAGATAGATAGTATAGGGATGTAAAATGGAAAATAAAAAATAATAAAATATAAACAAATAAATTTGTATCTATTTTTCATATTTAATAATATGATTACATATAAAAGTATTCAATATTGAGATCGTTTAGAATGTATTATTGAGACGATTATAATGATATAATTTGTTGAGAAAAAAAACATAAATTTTAATACATTTTAATTTGTATACATTATTTATATTATTATGATAAAAATACAAAGTGAAAAATAAAAAAGGAAGAGATTGAAAGTGATTTATTTTACTAATTATAAAGATACAAAGTGTAATTTATAAATCGAAAACCTCTTATTTGTAGGACATGTGTGAGGTGGTGTGTTATAGATGTGGGTAAAGGATTAGGGAAACTTTATTCAAGTATGTTTCAAAGTTGTTGTACGTGATGTTATAAAATGTGTAAAGTTGAAATTCAATTTTATAATTTTATTAAGAAAATACCGTTTTCAAAAGTTATTTTCTTTAATATATACTAGAGATATATTTTGTTAAATAACAAGGTTTTGATACTCGCGCTTCGCCGCGGGTCATTATGTATATAACGTTTTTTATAACCAAATTTTGAAGTTGTGGACGATTTAAAGTTATTGAGATGATTATTAATGGATGCCATTGACCAAAAGGGGTAAACCGTAACTTTCACAATTCGAATAATAGAATCGTATTATTTTTTATTATTATAATAAAATTTTGATTAATGAGTTTTGATTAAATGACGTTTTTAACCCTTTTACTATTTTTTAATAAATATATAATCGTAATATATATGGTATACAATAAGATAATTAGATCAAAAAAGATTCAATATTAGGCTCATTTCGAAGGTATCGACGATACGATTATAATGACGTAATTTGTTTAAATCTAAACGCATTTTTAACATATTTTAGCCAATATACGATATTGACTAAAATGTGAAATGAATATAGAAAACTAAAAGGTATAAAGTAGATAGATATTATAAGTCTAAGGGGGTAAAATATAACTTTCACAACTAAATTAATAAAAATAATATTAATCTACAGATCATAAAAGAAAAAAAATTAAAAAATGGTTTAAACACTATGATAAATGTATGTATTACTAATACTAATAAATCTCAATGACCCTACATATAAACATAATAGAAGATAGTGAAATTTATACCTCTAGCAAGGTTTCTTAAGGATTCCGAATATGTAATTGTATTGGTAGTTTCTTTAACAATCGAAGAGTAATCTTAGAGAGAATGAAATAGTTTTAGATGATAAATAAATATAATAAAGAAAGTGAAACTCTTACCTCTATGAAGGATTCGTAGCCGGGATTCTGAATATGTAATTTCAATATGAAATGGAGTATAATCTGATTGAGAACATTTATAATTGTTATTGTTGTTGTTATTATTATTATTATTACTACTACTACTATTATAAAAGTTTGATTAATGAGTTTGATTAAGTGACGGTTTTAACCCCTCAACTATTTTTTAATATATATATATATATATATAATCGTACTACATATAGTATTGGTGGAGAGAAAATGTAGCTTATTATAATAGATTATTATTATTATTATTGTTTTATTATTATTATTATAAATAGTTTGATTAAGACATTTTTAACCGTTCAACTATTTTTGAATACATATATAATCGTACTATATATAATAAAAGTTTGATTAAGACCTTTTTAACTGCTCAACTATTTTATTATTATTAGGACCTTTCGAAGGTATCGACGACACTATTATAATGACATAATTTGTTAAAATTAAAACGTATTTTTTAAACACATTTTGACGAATAAACGACATACGACTAAAACGTAAAAGGAAATATACAAAATTAAAAGGCATATATAAAGTGAATCAATATTATAAGTCTAAGAGGTTAAACAGTAACTTTTTCGATTCACATTTATTATAATAAAATTTTGATTAATGAGTTTGATTAAATGACTTTTTTAGCCCATTTACTATTTTTGAGTAAATAAAATCGTAATATATATGGTATAGAATAAGGTAATTAAACAAAAAAATATTCAATATTAGGCTCATTTCAAACGTATCGACGATACGATTATAATGACGTAATTTGTTTAAACTGAAACGCATTTTTAAACATATTTTAGTCGGTATACGATATGTGACTAAAACGTAAAACGAAATATAGAAAACTAAAAGATATAAAATGAATAAAGATTATAAATCTAAGGGGGTGAAATGTACTTCATTGAGGGGAAAGTTTACTAAAAAACGGTTGGTTACTGTTTATTGTTTATTGAGGGGAAAATTATTAAAAAAAATGCTTGGTAGAGTAGTATTAATAATTTATATTATATTTACTGTTCATAAGATTATTTTATAATAAAGTACTGTTCAATCAACTATCATAAATGTATGTATGTATAATTTTTTTCCGTCCACGTCAACTGATCCCTTGCATTGAGAAGCCACTGATTTCTTGGTCATTAATGATGACGTCCTCATCTTTCAATGGTGTGTGGATGTTCAACACAAATGAAATTATGAAAAGGGTAGAGAGATATGGGTGATGGGTGATGCCAACGGAGAGGGAGAGAATGGTGGTTCACGTTACTATGAGGAGATTGTTTTGGTGGTCGATCGGTATAGACATCATCTTAATCGTCGGAGATGATGTCCCGGTCGCCAATTAGCCATGTATATATATATATATAAGAAAGTTCAAATGTGAACCATTTTTTCACTGTAAACATGAGGACAAATTTCAGCCACTCATCCGGTCAATAAAGACAGCTTTGACCGGGTTCCCTTCTTTAATAATCTCCACCCTCCCATGAATCTATTAGGAGATTATTAAAGGAGGCCAGGAGGGAATGTGCTTTTATTGACCGGGATGAGTGGTTGAGATTCGTCCTCATATTCACAACCAAAATTGAGTTATATATATATATATATATATATATATATGAGGGATTTTCATTTGTGAATCATTATTTTAGTGTGAACTTGTGAACTACATCACAACTGTCCGTATTCACACTTTTAGCCAAAATCACTTTTGGACCTTAAAAAGCACTCCCAAAAGCACTTTTGTCTAGAGTGTATATGTTCTCTTTTTCGAGTTTAAGTTTTCATGCCAGACTAGCAAGAGTAGGAAGCCTAGTTTCGTTCATGATTCGTTATGTAGTTTGATCATGAAATTGCATTTTCTCTTCAGATTATGCTATCACGTTGTTGTATATTTTCAATTGGTGTCAAGACATATACTTACTGTGAGACCCCCGCCTACCACGACACAATATTGTCCGCTTTGCCATGTTGGCTCACAATTTTGTTTCTGGTGACCTAGCGAGGACTTAGCAGGTGATGCTCTCACCCAATCATGCTTAACTGCATAGTTTCATGAACCTGCCATGCTTGTGTCCCCAAAACGCATTGTGCCTACTACGGCCAAGGTATTACTTATGAATGTTACATCTCTCTTGTTCACGACGATATGGGATTTGTCTAAGGTGTTAAACTTACCTTGTAGCTATTCATATGATTTCTTTGTGTATTGCCAAACTACATCAACCTCACCATTTTTCTGTAAAATCAATTTAACATAATGGAAGGTAAACTACTAATCCTGCATGCGTATTTTTTCCCAATAACACAGGGCTAAAAGCGCACTTCATATACTTTATATTGTTTTGACTTAATCTAAATCCTTTAGCTTTCAGACTGTTCCTTCAAAACTCCAACTCTTTATCCACACGTTGCCTAGTCTCGTCAATCAACACCATGTATGATCAACGACGAGCAACATTTTTTAGGGGGAAGGCATAGCGTCATCGAACCAACGAACGACTACCACGAACACACGCACACTAGCACGCATACCTCCCTGGTGGTATCGAGCATCCACGGGTGGCCCACTAATCCGCTGTTGTCCCAGCCCAGTTTACAACCAACTAAGCTAGACATGATTTGTTATGATGAGCAACATAACATATCATCTTGTAATTTCATTTGTTAGGCCATCCTTAACCATACCACCCATACCTCTCATTTCTGCTGCCACATCAGCTGTCACATCAGCTTTACCACTACCCTACCAATTCCATACCTTTCATCCTTAACCATACCACTCATACCCCTCATTTTATTTTTTTTATTTCTAAAATATATTAAAATAATTTACTTAAAATTAAAATAACTAAAATTCAAATTATCATTCAAATTTAAATTTAAATTTAAATTTAAATTACATTTTATTAAAACTAAAAAATACAATAAAACTAATTATTGTGCAAAGAGTCCCACAAGTGTTGAGATAAATCTTGGCGAAGGTTGGCGTGCCTCTCTCGGTTTTTCACTAGGTTGACGTTTCTTGCCCGGTCTGCTTCGGAGATATTTGTTTCGATATCTTCCGGTAAAACCTCCGTAGGATCAAAAGGATAATCTGAAATGCCTTCGTCTTCACGAATCATGTTGTGTAAAATTATACACGTGTACATGATTTCTTGTAGCTTCATTCGTGTCCATACTCGCGCCGGTCTTTTTACCATGTGCCATTTACTTTGAAGCGTGGCGAATGTCCGTTCGATGTCTTTCCTAGCCGATTCTTGACGTTCCTTGAAGTGGATCCGTCTCTCGTCGTCATGTGGATACCTAAATGCTTAGACGAAAGTCGTCCACTCCGGATATATCCCGTCGGCAAGATAATACTGTGATTGTAGTGTGTGCCATTCACTACAAACGAACTATCGGGTGCTTTATCTTCGAATAAATCGTTGAAAACCAGTGATTGATTGACAACGATTATATCGTTCGTCGCACCCGGAACCCCGAAGAATGCGTACCAGATCCATTCATCATATGATGCGACCGCTTCTAGAATTACCGTCGGTCCAGCATGATCACTTCTATGGAATTCTCAAGGCAATCCCTTGACGTCGTTTCGCTCATCCTCAAGTACTCGTCGGAAGCATCCGAAGCAGACCCGTACGCCAATTGTCGAATAGCGGACGTACACTTTTGAAGCGCGGAAAATCCTTACACGCCTCTTGCATCCCAATGTTGCTTGAAATATTCGACCTCTCTTTCTAGATCGTTAACTATCCTTAAGAATAGTCGTCGAGTCATACAAAACCGCCGCTTAAAGTCTTCGTCGTTGTACACCGGGTTATTAGAAAAGTAGTCGGCGATAAGTTTATCGTGTCCCTCTTCCCGACCTCTTTCTTTATTCGGCCCTCTCGGTCTTTTATTTGACGGACCTTCTCCATTGTTTTGCAATACCCCGGTAGTCACAAGTTTACCGACCAACTCGGCAGCTTGAAGGTTGGCAAGAAGAACTTGATCTATCATGAGATCAAAATCGTCATCGGAATCCGACATTTTTTTTTGTTGATAGGAGATAAAGAAAGAGAAGAAAATGAAAGAAGTGAATAGGATGAGATGTGGAGTTGTTTGTTGTTGGATGTGATGTATATATATAGAGATAAAGGAAAAAAAATTTAAAAATAGCCGTTAAAGAGCTGTTGGCCGGGGGGGGGGGGGATGCACGCCATTTTGAAGCCGGTATGTGGGTACCGACGCACACCACTGCCGGTTGCCTACCGTTCATGCACGACGGTGTGCACCGTCGGTACCGGTGCCCATACCGTCACCCGTTAATGATGGCCTTATAGAAACTGGGGCATAGACTGTGGTATATATATATATATATATCATCATGTATTCCGATCAGGAAATTTTTGTTGAAAGCATGCAGGCTTGTGGCGTAGCGGTAAGGCCTGTGGGGAATGTGGATGGTATCCCATTCACCCCAGGTTTGAATCACCTCGTGAGCATCTTGTGGCCAGGCTTAGTCTCAGCCGAATTTTCAGTTTCTGTTCTATATTGCCAAGGATGTAGTCTAGCCGTCTAGGCAAAGCCTAGATGAACCTTATCCAAAAAAAACATAACCTAGAGTTATATTCCCTTGCTGCAACTCCAAGAACTGGAATCAGATAATCACACATAATCGTTTTATAGTGAAGCTAGGATATTTAGGTAATTATACGCTTACCCTCAAAAAATCAATTTTCTTGCAATAACTCAGAACCTGCTTAGATTTGTTTCCATCTACTTTTGCTTGTTTGTTTTTAATTAATAAAATCACCATGTTGAACTTGATGCTCATGAATGTTTGGATCTATACCAATCAAGGGGATGTTTCGTTGGTTTTTCATTAAGTCCGATATAGATAAAATGTTGTCTGTTTGGATTAATCTACTTGTATACATTGGGAACGTTTTCGTGTAAAGAGCTTGTTTTTCAATTGGGAGAGACAGATATGGGAAAAACTTGGCTTTGTGCATAAATCTCTTCCTTAAACATTATTTTTGGTATCCATTATTTTTTTTTAAATTGATTGAAATAATGATTTTAAAATAAAACAAAAATTCAATCAGGTTATGTTATCGTTTTATGTGAATAAAATGCATTATTAAGAATAAAACTTATTCAAAGATACATCATTATGCGCATTATTTTATGTACAATTTTTTATAAGTTGAAAAATCATTAATGGAACTTAGGGCATCCGCGGCCGGCTGTGAAATGGAGCTGTGCAGCCCCCATACCGGCGGTAACACCGCCGAGATGTACCGGTATGGGGACGGTATGGGGAGGCTCCTGTGAGCATTCACAGGCGGTAAAACACACACACACATACATATACATACAAAATATATATATATATACATATTTTATTATTTAAAAAATGCAGGTGGTATGAACTGTACGGCTGTGGATGAAATGGTAAGGTAATGGTAAGGTGGTGGTAAAGCTGATGTGGCGCTGAGATGGTAGCCTGTGCAGGTGGTATCACCTGCACGGCTGCGGATGGCCTTATAAATTTGCATTGTTTACAAATTAAAAATAACTAAAAAAATACTGTTTTATGATATGCTAAAAAAAATTAAGAAATAAAAAAATAAAAACTATTTATATTTGACAATAACCATTTTCAACGACTTTTAAGGCATTTTAAATGATGAAGTAACTCAAGTAAGAAAGAGAAAAAGGGAAATTATCCAAAAAGACGAAATTGTTTTCCTAATTTACGTACAAGTTGAAGTGCCAATTTTCTATTTTAGTTGTATATTAATTTGCAATTAAAAAAAAAAAAGACAAAATGATAGTTTATGCAAAGCATATATAATAAGTTATTAATGGCTGTCTTTCGGTGACCTTATTTGTTAATAATACTTTTAAATTTTCGGTTGCAAACTAATTATTAGTATTACTTTAGAAATATTATTCAAAAATTAAAGCAAGTACTATAAAATTTTATGTCGACCTTATTTTATAGTAGGGGATAAAGGAAAAAGAAGAGGAGTATTGAGTTTTCAATCAAAGTTAAGTTTTACTGTTTTAGTGGCAAATTCAGAAATTTTAAAGATACATTTGATTTAAATAACATAATATATTTTTATAATAGATAAACTTTGGTTAACTTTTAGGGGTCAAAAGAGGTATACATCAATAAGAAGAAGAAAAAAAATTAGCATTAGAAAAACAAAATTTTGCAACTCTATAGGTATTAAGTGACCTCTAAAATAAAGTGTACGTTCCTAGTTTTTTTGACCAAGGATCAGAAACCCTGAATTTGTTAATCGGAGACACTAGAGATGAGGATACCCCTCAGGCCTCAACCTTGACGAATTTTGATCGTGACCATGAGCATTTGATAACGAGTTTTATGTATAGTATATAAATATATTTATAGAATAATAAAAACAGCATACACATCAACTATATATATAACACACAAATTTAATCAATCTTAAATGACAAAAAAAACTTGCTAAAGATATTATAGTGTTCGTTTAATTGTTCCTAGAGAAACATTTATTTATAAAGTGGATATATGCTAATTTCTCTTATCAAATATTATTTCAGAATTGATATATTTATTTCAGAATTTCTCTTGTACAAATGCAACAATTAAATTCTGGTTTTTCATCTATACCTTTTAGAATTTAGACCCCTTATTTTCATTTTTCAGGGAATACCTATATTGTAGATATATAAAACTTTTTCTTTGATAATTTTCAAATTTGAATAATTAGAAATTAGGTGAAATTAGTTGTCGGTTACTAACTTATTGTATTATATACGTTATAATAATACATATATTCTTTTTTTATTATTTTTTGAAAAACCACCTTCTTCAAAGAAAGGTATAATGCCACTACTACATATACGTTTACAAGTAACGCAAAACACTTTCTCTCTCCGCCGATCTCCGCCGTAAACCACCACCAACAACCACCCAAATTTCTGTTTCATTATTTGATCAAAAATAAATATTTTTTTTCAAAGTTTTTTTGAAGTTCAAAAATGACAACATATGGAGGAACAACACAGAAGTGTAAGGCATGTGAGAAAACTGTATACTTTGTGGATGAACAAACTGTTGATAATAAAGTTTATCATAGGGCTTGTTTCAGATGTCACCATTGCAAAGGCACCCTCAAGGTTTCTTCTTAATTTCTCTTTTCATGTTTCTTGGTTTTCATATTCAATTAATCAACTCTACTTTCATATTTCTTATCTGGGTTTTAGATATTATATATGTATATATGTGTGTGTGTGTGTGTATTTGTCAATTGTGATCACCCAAGAATCCAAGATGGAGTTTTTGATTCATGTGATTGAGATTTGTATAAAGTTGAGGCATTTTTTTTTGTGGGTGTTGGCATCCTTAATTTCTTGAAAGATTGTGGGTGGTTGAGTATGGAAAGTTTCTTTATGTTACATTTGTTTCTCTTTATTTCTTTGATTTAGTTGTTCAATTGGGTGATTGGTTAGATACATAAGACCATCCACAGTGGTAAATGGTCTTACAAATGGTATCAATCATCACATCAGCTTTCTACTATCTTACCAAAGTCTTATCAATCTTTACCAATTCAACGACACCCATACCAATCTAAATAATTAATAAAAAAAAAGAATAAAAAAGGGAAAGAAGGAAGAGAAAGAGAGAGAGAGAGAGAGAGAGGAGAGACAGGGGAGGGTGGGGTGGGGTGAGGTAGTCTAACAAGTCGGCAAGCCCACGCCGTTTTCACCCCTTGCCAGCAGTCAACCACACAGTCAACCACACAGGTGTTGCCGGCCTTGCCAATCGGCAAAGGAGCCTTGCCGAGCCCCATTGCAGATGGTCTAATAAGTGGTTGAAAGAATTATGGAATATTTTGGGGTTTTATTTGAAAAGGATAGTTTAGTAATTTACCAAAAGTATCTAGGTGGTTTTTGTTTCACCTATTTTGTCCCATGTAAGTAGACTTTTTAGGAAGAAATAAAAGGTATTGCTTTTATGATGTCTTAATAAAATTGTCTGAAGAGATTAAAGACACATGATTAGTTACAATATGATTTGATTGAACGAGTTATCGTCATATTATTGGCTTATTCCACACAGATAGCTTAATTCATTCAGATAGCTTAATCTATATAGGAATTTATGGAAAAAAAACAACCAAAAAGGCCCTTAGGTTACCCGTATCAAGTCCCAACGATTTGAGCGTACCCAATTATCAATCTATCCGCAAGTTATATGAATTAGAATCCCGACATAACGATTTTGCTATTCATCCTTAAGTGATCATAGTGTTATTTCTTGCAGTTAAGTAACTATAGCTCTTTTGAGGGAGTTTTATATTGTAAGCCACACTTCGATCAACTATTCAAAATGACTGGAAGTTTGGATAAGAGTTTCGAAGGTTGGACTCTTTTCGTTATTTTTCTCGTCACTTAACCTCATTTTCGTTAAGAATTGGGAACCGCCTCCATCACGACATATGGCATATTCATCAGGAATATTAATGTTCTATTCATAATGAATGTTGCAACATATCCTAATGAATGTGTGATTCATAATGAATACAGCATCATGAATTTGTTATTCATGATGAATATTCATCCTGAAGAGGGACATCTGGCGCACTGCGTGTGGTCCCCAGGGTTCTGAACCAAATTATCTCCACTCGATCTCTTAAGCTTAATTGTTCGTTATTTGTATGACATCGTGTAGGTGGTCCTAAAACCGCTAGAAACGATAAATCTTCTGATCGGGTAACCCTCTACAAAATCGAAATCTCATTGTTTCTTGTATTTTTCTTCTTTTCTGAATTTGATGTTTAGAGTAAACCTAATGACTTATTTTTTGCTTATGGTTTTCCAGGGCCAATCTAACAGCAGAATAACAAGAATGTTTGGTGGAACACAAGAAAAATGTGTTGCTTGCAAGAAAACTGTCTACCCCCTTGAAAAGGTAAGGCTTTTTATATATGATCGTAACGATATGAACACGAAACTGCGATTTACGGAAAATTGATGGGATTTGGGAAAAGGGTTGGGTTCCAACTAGAAGTTGAGTTAACGTGAGAAGTAGTTATCAACCGTTGGATGCATATTAGTAGGATGAGATAGGATACTTGTTTTTTTTTTTTATGTAACACCTTCTCAATCAGTATCCTATAAAATAGCTACTACGAAGTTCTTTTTTTATACAAATGTCTTAAAAAAATTGTTACAACACCCAAAAATGTCATGTCTACCTTCAGATATGACGTTTTATTGCGTGGTCCTTATAAAGCAATCTATTAGGATGCTCAAACACAAACAATTATATACAATAGAAGGTTGTGATCATACTTGTGAACCTAACAGTCACCGAAAACACCATTTTTCGATCATTTCTTGCTCGTGTTTCAAGCTTTCCTTCATAACCCGAAGAGATATAAGTGCACATTAGAAGGATATATTTCATGTTTTCATGGTGGATCTACCTCCATTTTCGATCGAGTTCCATTGATGTTTGTTTGCAGGTGGGAGTTGATGGAACTGCATACCATAAAGCTTGTTTCAAATGCACCCATGGCGGATGTGTAATAAGCCCGTCAAACTACGTAACTCACGGCCAAAACCTCTACTGTAAACACCATCACACACAGCTGTTTATGGTGAAGGGAAACTTCAGCCAATTGGATAAGCTGCGAGAAACCGTCAATAACGGGGTGGTGGTGGCTGAAAACACAGCTGAATCTTGAAGAGTTGAAGGGTTTTGTGTTTATTGATTTGTGATCGAACGTATAATTTGAGTTGGGTTTTCGGATCAAGATTTATAAATGTGCACAGTGTGAAATAAATAACATGCTAACTTCTCTTAAGCATTTCATCGAACAACTTGTGAGCAATGTGGAGATTTCTAGGGATTAAAACACCGGCCATGGCAAAATAAGACGCTAATGGTGCGTTTGGTTGTGGAAAGTTTTCCAGTTTTCCAAGAAAATTTTCGAAGAAAAAAAATGAAAATTTAGAGCATCCACAATGGAGGTTCTTCGTGAGGTTCTTCACGGGGTTTTTACAAGAACCTCCACTGTGGGACAGAGGTTCTTGCCTAGTCACAGGTTCTTTCTGGAACCCAGGTGCTTGAACAAGAACCCAGGTTCTTGTCATAGTTTCATTTTCTATTATATAATCATTTACATAAATAAAAATTATATTATAAATAAGAAAAGGAAAATAATGTTTTTGCAAGAATCTTCATTGTAGAGTTTTAAGGAGGTTATTAGTTTGTTGAGATGGTAATGACGTGGCATGAAAAAATATGGTAAGTGAGGTTCTTGGAGGTTCCACCACTGTGAATGCTCTTAGAAACGTGTTAGGTTCATTCACAAAAGGTTCCAAAGAAAACGAAATTTTTTGTTTTCCAATTTATATGTAAATTAGAAAATATAAATTAGAAAACTGGTTTTAATAGTTTTTCAAAATTTTCTAAACGCTTATTCTAGTTTTGTAAAATAGAAAATGAAACCTCGACCATTTCAACCAAACGGGTTTTCTAACATTTTCATAGAAAAATGAAAATGAAAACAACTATTTTCTGAAAACATTTCCCGGAAATATGAAAACAGTTTTTCACAACTAAATACATCCTAAAATGTTTTCCCGAATATCGGATTGTAATGTGTTCTAAACATATGCAAGAAAACAACCATTTGATCGGGTTCAAAAACATGAACTCGAGCGAATATCCTCATGGATGTATCATGGGAAAAGATATTGAAGAAATGAAAATTGAATTTGATAGTTAGTTAAAAGAGTAAATTTCAGTTTTGGTCCTTGAACTATGTTATTTTCAACGAATTTTTTTTGTTGCTTTTTTTTTGAACGGCAGGTTAGTTGTTAGTAAACACTCCAGTTAAGTTAAGGGTTAATTACATAGGTGTGTATCGAACTTGTCACGTTTTTTCATTGTATGTATCCAATTTTTAAAATTGTTATTGTATGTATCGAACTTGATAGAAATTGCCATTGTATGTATCGATTTACCTTCTAAGAAGGTAACCGGTCAAAATGCCACGTAGGCTGTCACATAGGATATATGTTTGAGTAAATTACAAAATTCATCCATCTTACTTATAGGGTTTAAGGACCTGTTTTGCCAAGTTAGTATAATGCCACATCCACCACCACAACCACCACCACCACCACCACCACAGCCACCACCACCACCACCACAGCCACCACCACCACCACCAACACCACCACCACCACCAAACCACCACTACCACCACCACCACTACCACCAAACCCACCACCACCACCAAACCCGACACCCCACCGCCACCCCACCACCGACACCACCACCACCACAACCACCATCTCCACAGGTCGCCGGAGATGAGAGAGAGAGGTCGCCGGAGATGAGAGAGAGAGAGGTTGCCGGATCTGGAGGTCGTCGGCGACATGCCGGTGACGTTCATTGCAGCCAGAGAGAAGAAGACGGATCGTTGCAGATTCCGGTGGTTGATTGATGATGCGAAAGAGGGATGTGGATGCCGGAGGTGGGGGTTACGGGAGTCGTGTGACCGGAGAAGTCGCTGGCGACGTCGTCGGAGACGTCGCCGGATCTGGATTCTGGAGTCGCAAAAGAGAGAGAAGGAGATATACAAAAGGGTAATTTCATTTTAGCCCCTTGTTCTTTCATCTTTTTTTAAAACCTCAGGGACCAAATTTGTAATTTACTTCTTTTAAAAAAAAAAATAAAAATCCACGTCAGATATAACTTGACACATCAGCTTTTTTGTAGGTAACAAGTTCTTCGATACATACAATGACAATTTCTATCAAGTTTGATACATACAATGGCAATTTTAAAAGTTGGATACATACAGTGAAAAAACGTGACAAGTTCGATACACACCCACGTAATTAACCCTTAAATTAAATACGCCTTTGCCCGGATTTGAACCCGGGACTTCTACTCCAAGAGGGTGACCCCTCTACCAACCGGGCTAGCCCCAGTTGGCAATTTTTTTTGTTGCTAATCTTAATTTATTGAAAAACTTATTCTTGGTGTGTGTGAAATTGACTAAAGTTTTTTTGCTTTGACCTTTGAGGGGTATTTTGGTCATTTTGTAATATCCAACTATTTAACAAAATAAAATATTTATTGTATCTATTTATATGGAAGGAGGTTAATCTAGGAACGTTAAATATTTTAGGAAACTAAGAATCGCGCTTTTTGTAAGTATTCACGATGAGTAACATAACAGAATACTCATAAAAATGTCGGGACGTTCGTTCATGATGAAGAATATTCATCATTCATGAATACTCACAACATAGGTGGTTCTCGACTTCTCGGGTTTCTAGATGAACCTGCCCCACCCCTGGCCCTGCTTCCTTTGCCATTTCACTCCTCTTGGAAGGAGGAGATACTGTTGACAGCCTCACGGTTCTCATCCACCATCATTCTGACTGTCCATCACCCGATTCACCCCAGTAACTCCAATTCCTACATTTTCAATCTGTTTGACCCATCACCACCACAAGGAGATTTAAATTACCCAATCAAGAGGTGTTTCTGACATATCTAAAACAATACTTTTTAAGATATGTTTATGGAAATCAACCTTAAAGATTGTCGAAGCTTACATATAATCATCTTCTTGATGCCATCCATTTATTTTGCTGTTAATTTTTTATAAGGGATAAATTTGTGATAGATAAACATTAGAGATTAATTTTATTAAGAACGATATAGTTTAGAGTACAAAACCCAAATTTTGCTTTCCAAGGTTATTTTTAGCATAAATTCATTAAATCAGAATATAGAAGTACAAAAAGAAAATTGACACAATAGAGCCCAACAATACCTTTTTATTTGTTGGCCCACTAAATATATGCATCTAGGCCCATATTCAAATAAAATTCATTTACTTCTATTCTTTTCATTTTGGTAAAAACAAAAGGTGTAGGAACTTGTAAGATAATTCTCAATCTGAAGTGTTTTACATGGCATTATTAGTGTTAAATTTAACACTTCAATTCTCATTGTTTATTGTAATGGGTTGGGTTTCGATGAGAATTTGAGTTTAACACGAGAAACGTGAAAAGTGGTTATTAACAGTTGATGAAAACCGGATACATATTAGGATGAAATGTATTGAGATAGATTTCCTTCTAAACCATGATTCAAGGGACGGCGCGCAATTAAAAGTGATTAACGGCTCAGATCAATTTATTACGTTTCTCACGTTAAACTCAACTTCTAATACAATTCTTCATCTTCTGGTAATAGTATAAATTATTTCCAACCACTAATGTCAAATTATAGTATTTTTATGTATTTTATTTAGGTTTATTAATTTATCATTTAACTATAAATGTTTTCGTGTATATTAACTAGTTGAAATTTCATTTTTATAACTTTATCATTAAACTATAATCACATTTTGTCTATATTTATTATTAGTTTTAGTAACTTATCCAACATCATGGTCACTTCCATCATCTTCTTTTACTACATGCTTTTTTTGTACTATTGTTTTCTGTAATGTATTATTGCAATGTATCTTTATCATTTTACAATGTATTATTGCCTTATTGGTTTTTTGTTAAAAAATATTTTATATGTTTTCAAATCAATTAATATGAAAACATGTGTCAAGATTACATTTTATTTGAATTAAAATGGATTCATCTTTATTTTCCAAATGCTTGCTTATTCATTGGCTAATTTTTAACCTATCAAGAAGCACTTTAGTGTTTTTTAATCTTTCTAGCACTTTACTTGATTATTGCATTTTAGCTGTTTAGCACATTTGTTTTAATCTTGAATATTGCTTCAATATGGAATGATTGCCACAAAAGGTTTTGTTTCTAATTTTTCTAATTTTTCTAATTTTTGTTTTTTGTTTGTATTTATTAAAGTTGGTATAGAGGAAAGTGCATAATTTGATAAAAGGAAACATATGAATGATGTTTGGTCAATTCTTATACTTTCTGTCTGGATTTTGCTTCAATTGTTTGCTTTTGGTGCATGTTTGTAAGTTAAATATCTTCACAACCATGCATGCCCCCAACAACCATCATTTCCAATTTGTTTATTATTATTATTATATGAATAAAAAGTTTCAAATATCATATAGAAAATGTTAAAACAAAGTCACTTGATCTTATTTACACAAATTTAAAAGTTGTTTATGCGTTAATTTGATTATTCAAATTTTAAATTTAACTATATTTGCAAAAACTACCCCTAAACTTTAAATTTAATTTATTTTAAAATTCGAATTGAATCCAATGCTAATTTTATTGTACTTAAATGAACTTTTTGCTAGATTTGAATTATTTGATATCAATTTCAAATTTGTTTATGAACTTCTTTGAATTCTTTTTGGCAAGATTTAATGCCATATAGATATATTATCCAAAAAAAACTACATCTTTCAGTAAAAATAATAAATTAACAAATTGAGGGGGGGGAGAATCTTGCATAAAACAATGTCATTTTCAAACTTTTATGCGAGTATCATAAGAGTACAACGAATAAATGATACAACAGTACGCGTAAATGCAAATTATAAACCTACATTTTCGCTAACAAAAGGGTATGGCTAGATTTGTTTAAATGATTGAGACACAAAAAGAAATAAAAAAAGTAAGACAAGGCATGCAAAAGAGGATGAAAGATACAAACTATACGACTAAATAATTAAAAAGGTTGTCTATTTGTCTAGATGTCAAATAGGTAAGTGGTCGTGTTGTTTTTACGAACTCTATTATATTATGTACGCATCTTTTTTATCATTAGCGTACTTGTATTTGCAAAACAATATTAATTATATCGTTTTCCTCTTTAATTTTCATCAAATTAACTAATACAAATTGTTAAATTGAAAGAAAAACATGAAGGGAAGAATATTTGATAAAAAGAAGTGTTGAAAATCTTATATTTCTTTATAAATTCAATAGTAATTTGATAAATGTTTATTGATGATATAACTATATGGTTGATAAGTGTATGAAGAAAACCTAAATTTAATAATTACTTTGTGTGCAAAATATAGAAAAATGTAACATATTTGAGACATTTTTTTTATTTTTGCAAACTGTCTTTGAAAACTTTATTTGTGGGGTTAATGTAGTAAAATTAAGTCGAAAAAAATAGAACATATGCTCATATTTTATGCAATTAAGTTCACTAATTCTCTTATGAACAAATACATTTCTACTACTAGCAAAAGAAAATAAAGGATAATAGTTTTTTTTATCCTTTTTATATCATAATTAAGTCAAATTTATGCATTATTAATGGAAAAAGTAGGCTTATGATTTTGATGTGTGTGAAGAAGAAACTCATAGTTATGGCCTTATGGGTACATTTAACAATGGATACAGCTCCATTTAGACAACCCCACAATGAAATATACATTTTCTCTTTGAAATGGTTAACGAATCAACAACAAAGTACCATAAACCAGTTAAACGAGGCAATTGTATCATTGGAGTTAGTTACTGAAAAGCATATAAAGCCATGTATCTCTCTTCTACCCTTTAAATGATTATGTTTTTTGGCCCTCGGTTGTATATCCTACGTACTAGGGAGGACGTTTTTACATGGCAAATATCATACATTTCACATAGGCTTGCTATCTCTCTAATGTCAAACCAAAAAGCTGGCTTTTTCTCTTTTGTCAGATTAAATGTTCACTCTTTTTCTTCTATCAAACCAAAAGCTTTATACTACTTTTTTTTACTTTAAAATTGATTTACTGATATAGCCGGTGTTTTATAACCTTTTTTGGTCAAAGTTATATATTTAATCGATTTAGAAAGTTTTAAGTATTTGTATACTAACAAAAAATGTTTAGTGACTTAGTTGCTTAAAATCAAAAAGTTTGTTGGATTTTTTTAGAACTTTTTTACACTTATCTCAAAAGGTGATTCAGATATAGTGTAATTATAAGTAACTTTTTTTAATCAAGTCATTTTTGAAAATGAGTTTGATCTCTTAGCTATAATCTTTCGAACGAAAATAGCCATCATGTAACACCCCCCTCCCGAGACGGAAGGGGAGGTCACTATCAAACTTATACCAACCTTTAACTGAAAACAAACAGAGCACTAATATCCATAATTACAAATAATGTCATCAAAGATAACAAATGTCCCGAATGATACATCAATTACATTTCTCTTCCAAACTAGTTTCCAGCCAATAACAAAACTATAAAATGCTTATAATCAAACCTCCTAGATATGCTGGCACCTCGGACACACTCCTTAGCTTCCCTTCGAAAACCTGCCGCGAACAAAGAAATGCGGCTGAGCCAAACGCTCAGTGGGCGGATACAAACACATAACAAACACAAATTCTAAGGTCTCGTGAGATCTAGCACGAGTAAGAGGCACATCTCATATGAAGTAAACATAATTTATTGAGACACCCATAAAAGGAAACGAAACAAAACAAGGAGAATATGAACCAATAACTCAATATAGATGTCAAATCAAAAGTCGAAACGAAATGATAATATCCAAACTTACTATATCAAAATCAGTAAACTTGTCAAAGACGTAAGTCATCACATAGGACATAACATTAATTAAATACTAACGAATCTGAAAGCTTAAATCAAACTTATATCATATGACTATATATCAAATATCAAAATTATCACATCATATCACAAATATCGAGCTCGAACGCATACACTTGCATATCATCCGACGTGACAAGTGCCAGACATCTGGCCACAAAGGCCCGTACGTTGGCATACATATCCAACTGTACTAATTGTGAGATGGCGGTGTTGGGCACACACCGACACTCACCTTACATATCTAGGGTCGACCCATACGCCTCCTTACCGGTCACACAAATAGCTCCCACATGAGCACAAATACAAAAAGGAGACGCCGTGGACTGATCACACCGCCACGGGTGGTGTCACGCCATCGGTGCCACGATGACGTGCCTATGGTACCTCCATAGGTAGTTAGCAAAACACAAAAATCTCAAAAGCATATCACAACTCATGTGATCACATCAAATGGATAACTATCCATACAAATTATAAAACGAATAACACATATGAACCAAATCCCTTAAAATGTTCATAAATTCGTAGTCACTTAATCAAACGGATTACAAACCGAAAAGAGTTTAAAATGATCAAATATCGTAAACTATTAACATAAATTTAGATACAAACAAACACTATATTTACAAGGAAAACGCATAACGAATCAAATCCAAACGAAAACGATAAACACGACTTTTAAAAATCGAGACGTACGATTTTCAGCATTTAACACGTTTAGAGATTGAACAATTTAACATATTTTCGATAGTTTTTAGAAACAGATATCTAAACGGAAGTTTTAGATCAACGTCTTAGGATTCCAATGAATCAAGAACGGACTAAATCGGGCTTAAAACGAATCCTGTGCGAATTTTTACAAACGGTTGCGCTGTTTTCGTCTAAAACATGAGCTGTTTCGGAAAACTCAGATTTTGGACACTATAACATAAAAATCACAGGTTGCTCGTGTGACAGTAAATCGTAGTAGACGTCTGGGGGTTTTTAAAAATATATCGTATGCGTAAATCCGATAAACGAGTGACGAGTTATGATTTTTACAAGTAAGACATAATTTTCAGAAAATATTTTGGCAGCTTTACAATTATAATAAGATGTTTCTAAATATAAAATCAAAGAAGACGTCTAACCGAACAAACAACTAAATGAATGAACGAGAAACTAAATAAATATAAGCACAATAAAGCACATTAAGCACGAAGGAATATATCGAATGACACGAATGAAACACAAGGAGTCCGTATACGTATCAAATAAACGCAAACGGATTATAGGTATCACATGTACGTATCAAAGAAATAAGGAATCCGTACCTTAGCCTCTTAAAGTCGCCAATAAATCTTCATAGATTCGAGTCACGGTCAAGACCTCATCATACGTGAATCCAACCTTAAGCCTTAACATCTCAACCAAAACTTAATTATCGAACTTAACTTCAAACCATAAGATTAATGCTTGAAAATCCAAAAGCATAAAAATAAATTTCTCGGTCTCTCTCTCTCTCTTTTTTTTTTTTTTCTCCTATGCGGCATCACCAACAATGATGAATGGATAAAAGTCTAAACCCTAATTTGTTTTTGTTTTTATCACACTAATAACCGTAAGTAACATAGGACTTCATCCTAATCTTTAAACTTTACCCTTTGACCACATTCAACCCTTTAGTTTTATAAAATTCCAATTTAAATCTAAAAGAATAACTTAGTCTAGATTTCCAAAACGACCACAAAACTAACTACGTTCACTTCCAATGATTGAGTTATAAAAAAAAACTTAAGGAATTCTTTTTCCTATTAACAAAAATAGCCTCTTTAACTTACAAGCTTTCAAGATTAAATCAAAACACTTATTTAAATAATATTTTCTTAAAAATACGGGATATTACAATCTACCCTCCTTAAAAAAAATTCCGTCCTCGGAATTCAAGTAACCTATAAGGTCAAAGAACCAAAGTTTCAAGGAATTGAATCAAAATATTAGACACTATATACTTATATACTAATCTTCTAAATTCTGAACATAAAGGGTCTTAGATTACTCTACCTTGACATTCATCAAAATCGAATGATAACTCACTTAATTAAAGTAACTTAATCCCAAACTATACAAACAATGCGGTCATTATAAATCACCTTACCTAAACGAATTTGCCTTCCTAGTTCATCACCCAAAGTCTCCAATATCAATACTCACAATTCACTATTCGGTCTTAGTACAAGAAATATAATATCGAACTTATTTCAAAATCTTACTTAACATCTCAACTAAAATTAATGTCTTATCAATTAAGACGATATACCAAAATAAAAAATAATATCCACCAAACCATCGACTTATAAGTACCATATATCTTAACTGAAGATATAAAGTTGCATAACTACTATCCTTAGAAATCAATTTCCAATTCAACCTAAATGCCTTGAACAATCATATATACCTATTAAACATCTTCAAAATATATAGGTAAGATCTCAAACCATAACTCTATTCATGATCATATAAACAATGCCGAGATAAATCAAGATCTAGAAGGCAATACAAACCTTTAACATCTCATTGTGATTTACCCAAAACCATATAGTATCATCAAGTATATAAAATCCAAAATCCGACTATTTCTTATAATATATCCTAACACTTATCACAATCTTTCTATAATGCATAACTTCTTTTCAATACCGCTGCCTTCTAAATTCAAGAAACGATTACTTCCTTACGAATAATTAAGGTCAACAGTTAGAACTATAATAAGCACTCGAAAATTCTAAAATGCAATCACTTAAAGACTTTTGACTTAGCAACCAATGCAGGTTAGAATGCTTAAACATTAAAAGAAACATCCACATAATTTAACCTTAAGACTTCAACAAAATGCATAAAATCACCACCAACCATTTATTAAAACTTGACCATGAGATTCATCAACCTTAATGCTAGTCTAAAAACACAAATCATTCATTTTCGAACCAACTAGGGATCCATTTGAAATAATAAAAAGAATAAACCGACCACCACGCTTCCGCTACATAATTTAGATATCCTCATCTAAACTACCCATACTCACAGGTCAAACCTATGTGGTTTTCTACAAGATAGAACCTAGGGCTCTGATACCATTTGTAACACCCCCCTCCCGAGACGGAAGGGGAGGTCACTATCAAACTTATACCAACCTTTAACTGAAAACAAACAGAGCACTAATATCCATAATTACAAATAATGTCATCAAAGATAACAAATGTCCCGAATGATACATCAATTACATTTCTCTTCCAAACTAGTTTCCAGCCAATAACAAAACTATAAAATGCTTATAATCAAACCTCCTAGATATGCTGGCACCTCGGACACACTCCTTAGCTTCCCTTCGAAAACCTGCCGCGAACAAAGAAATGCGGCTGAGCCAAACGCTCAGTGGGCGGATACAAACACATAACAAACACAAATTCTAAGGTCTCGTGAGATCTAGCACGAGTAAGAGGCACATCTCATATGAAGTAAACATAATTTATTGAGACACCCATAAAAGGAAACGAAACAAAACAAGGAGAATATGAACCAATAACTCAATATAGATGTCAAATCAAAAGTCGAAACGAAATGATAATATCCAAACTTACTATATCAAAATCAGTAAACTTGTCAAAGACGTAAGTCATCACATAGGACATAACATTAATTAAATACTAACGAATCTGAAAGCTTAAATCAAACTTATATCATATGACTATATATCAAATATCAAAATTATCACATCATATCACAAATATCGAGCTCGAACGCATACACTTGCATATCATCCGACGTGACAAGTGCCAGACATCTGGCCACAAAGGCCCGTACGTTGGCATACATATCCAACTGTACTAATTGTGAGATGGCGGTGTTGGGCACACACCGACACTCACCTTACATATCTAGGGTCGACCCATACGCCTCCTTACCGGTCACACAAATAGCTCCCACATGAGCACAAATACAAAAAGGAGACGCCGTGGACTGATCACACCGCCACGGGTGGTGTCACGCCATCGGTGCCACGATGACGTGCCTATGGTACCTCCATAGGTAGTTAGCAAAACACAAAAATCTCAAAAGCATATCACAACTCATGTGATCACATCAAATGGATAACTATCCATACAAATTATAAAACGAATAACACATATGAACCAAATCCCTTAAAATGTTCATAAATTCGTAGTCACTTAATCAAACGGATTACAAACCGAAAAGAGTTTAAAATGATCAAATATCGTAAACTATTAACATAAATTTAGATACAAACAAACACTATATTTACAAGGAAAACGCATAACGAATCAAATCCAAACGAAAACGATAAACACGACTTTTAAAAATCGAGACGTACGATTTTCAGCATTTAACACGTTTAGAGATTGAACAATTTAACATATTTTCGATAGTTTTTAGAAACAGATATCTAAACGGAAGTTTTAGATCAACGTCTTAGGATTCCAATGAATCAAGAACGGACTAAATCGGGCTTAAAACGAATCCTGTGCGAATTTTTACAAACGGTTGCGCTGTTTTCGTCTAAAACATGAGCTGTTTCGGAAAACTCAGATTTTGGACACTATAACATAAAAATCACAGGTTGCTCGTGTGACAGTAAATCGTAGTAGACGTCTGGGGTTTTTAAAAATATATCGTATGCGTAAATCCGATAAACGAGTGACGAGTTATGATTTTTACAAGTAAGACATAATTTTCAGAAAATATTTTGGCAGCTTTACAATTATAATAAGATGTTTCTAAATATAAAATCAAAGAAGACGTCTAACCGAACAAACAACTAAATGAATGAACGAGAAACTAAATAAATATAAGCACAATAAAGCACATTAAGCACGAAGGAATATATCGAATGACACGAATGAAACACAAGGAGTCCGTATACGTATCAAATAAACGCAAACGGATTATAGGTATCACATGTACGTATCAAAGAAATAAGGAATCCGTACCTTAGCCTCTTAAAGTCGCCAATAAATCTTCATAGATTCGAGTCACGGTCAAGACCTCATCATACGTGAATCCAACCTTAAGCCTTAACATCTCAACCAAAACTTAATTATCGAACTTAACTTCAAACCATAAGATTAATGCTTGAAAATCCAAAAGCATAAAAATAAATTTCTCGGTCTCTCTCTCTCTTTTTTTTTTTTTTTTCTCCTATGCGGCATCACCAACAATGATGAATGGATAAAAGTCTAAACCCTAATTTGTTTTTGTTTTTATCACACTAATAACCGTAAGTAACATAGGACTTCATCCTAATCTTTAAACTTTACCCTTTGACCACATTCAACCCTTTAGTTTTATAAAATTCCAATTTAAATCTAAAAGAATAACTTAGTCTAGATTTCCAAAACGACCACAAAACTAACTACGTTCACTTCCAATGATTGAGTTATAAAAAAAAACTTAAGGAATTCTTTTTCCTATTAACAAAAATAGCCTCTTTAACTTACAAGCTTTCAAGATTAAATCAAAACACTTATTTAAATAATATTTTCTTAAAAATACGGGATATTACACATCAAGTCTGCAACAAAACAAAAAATAATTTCAATTTCGACACTCAAAAATTTATATTTATTACCCAGGTTCACAAAATAATTTTCATTTCCTAATTACGGATCTAAAGTTGCAAACATAGGACTATTTTTATAAAGAGTGAAGAAATTTTGCTAAAAAATCAAACTAATATTGAATTCCTACTAAAATAATTAATTACCCGATCACAAATGTATTTAATTGATTTTATAAATCTTATTGATTTATTTACAAATTAAGAATTTGATCATACAAAATTGTAAAAAAAAAAGATCATTGAGTTTCTAAAACTTTTTCTTTCTTTATATGATGAAAAAAATCAATATTATCAAATATACGTGTCAAACAAATATACAAAAACTGTTTTACGATATGATGAGGGTTGTGTGTTTTTTCAACCAATACTTACGTTGTCAAGACTTCCATTATTATTATCCTTGACCAATTTCGTATTGTTATTATCACTTTTAAACATAAATAATAAATAAAAATAATTTTGTTACTTTTTTAAAGAAAATAATACTTTTTGGAACCGTTTTGATACATGGTTTTTCTAAAAGACTAACAATTTGTTGGAGTTAAAAGAGTCTAGAGACAGATAAATAAAGCTTCTACACTAAAAGACTAACAATTTGTTGGAGTTAAAAGAGTCTAGAGACAGATAAATAAAGCTTCTACAAGTTGTAGAAGTAACCCGAATAAGTAAGGGGTAGAAACGAAACAAAAAAGAGTCCCGCATCAACCACAACCGTCCAATCTCAAAGCAAAGAAATTACTATTAGGCCATCCTTACCCGTACCACCTTTATCAGCTGCTACCTCAGCGCCACATCAGCTTTCCAGTTCCTTACCAACATCATACCATACCATCCTTACCCATACCAATTTCATACCAATCTAATTAATTAATTTAAAAAATAAAAGAAAAAAGAAAAGAAGAGAGAAAGAAAAGAGAGATAGAGAGAAAGAAGAGAGAGGGTGGGGTGGGGTGGGGTGGGGTGAGGACAGAGAACGGCATGAGGGTACTGTCCCTCTTCCCTGCCGGCCTTCTACCGCCCACCCACTATGGTGGTACCGCCGGTACGGGGTTGGTACCGGCTCCTGGCCACGGATGAGCTTTACACAAGACTACGACACATCGAGACGACAGAACAATAGACAAAGGCCAAACTAAGAATCCAAGCTAATGAAAATACAAGAAAAAAGATCGACCAACAGCCAAAATCCAAAGCTATTAAAAAACGATAAATAACTTGTAAACTTTAATGAGAAAAAATAATTAAAAATAATACAAAATTCAGGAGCTTATTTACAAATTTTAATGATTTTATTAAATATAAATTTAAATTCAAAGTTAATTCGACAATATCCTGTACTTTTAACTTCTACAACACAAGTTATTAAAAGAGGATGTGTTATATATGCATTGTCCTTTTATCGTCTTAAATTTTATTCACTCGTACAAATACGGTATCATGTCACTTTCACTTGCACTTTCTCATTTCATATAGTAGTACACATAGTAAAAAAGGATAGTGAAATTAGGTTATACGGGAAAATAAACTCCTTTGTTAATCGACAACAACTGGTTACAGTTGGCATGCAACACCAATTATTCACTGCCACCCTTATAGTCGTCATTTCAAGACTTTTACTCACCACTGCGTGACCATTGTGGCCTCTGCCTTGAAATTCGATGTACAATGCAGATCAAATATCTTTTCTTAGTGGAGCGTCTTTAAGGTAGATTAAAGGTCTGTAAAGTCATTCAATATTTTTTAGTGTAATTCCGCAATTCTAAGATATTTCTAAAGTTTTAATTTCAAGGGATTTCTAAGTTTTTTAATCGATTTTTAGAGACTTTTTTAGTTTTTAGTTGATTTCAAGAGGTTTTTGGTTTTTTGGTTACTTTCAAGATACTTTTTCTATTGATGTGTCTCTGACAAGAAATCACTTGGAGAAATAGATAGCGTGTCCAATCAATATTTTAAAGCATCTTATAGATAGCGTGTCAATCTCTTATAAGACAACGTCTTCCCTCCACATTGATGGGAGGGAAAAATAAAGGTTTTCTTATAAAGAATTGGATACTTACTATATCAGACGTGTCTAAAACATGAGTATAGATATATGTTAAGTTGACAATATTTGATATTGTCGGACAGCCATATCATATATAGTCTGCTTTATTCACCCACAAACTCATTTTTTTTAAACGCATCTAATAAATAAGGTAACTACTCTTGTATTAAACCATTTTTTTCTCCATATCGATAGAAGGGAAATAAATGTTGTCTTATAAAAATTGAATACCTATTTTATCAAATATGGTTAAAATTGTAACACCCAAATTCCAAAAATACAACTTTAACGGGAAAAGTAACCAACTTTATAAAAATGCGGAAGCTTGTCCAAAATTTAATTCAAAAGTAACATCTAAACACCATAAGGTGTCAGCTAAGTTTTAACTATCTTATGAATACATTGAAAAATCGTTTTAAATAAGACCGAATCCAAACCCAGGTACAACATGGTTTATGCGTTTAGGAAAACGAGGTTGACTTTTCAAACTAACATGATAACGTTTGGTGCACCGCTAAACCAAACCACATTCTGTACAAACCATTTCTTCACCTTTCTTCTTGTAGACTGAACTAGCGGAACCCGGAGCCTCAAACTTTAACTTTTCCCTTTCGGGAAATGCCTGCAACTAAAAAGATTAAACAACAACGGGGTAAGCGAAACGCTTAGTGAGAACACACCCTAACCATCTACCATCATACATCCACAATCATATATACATACAATCACGTACGTGCCATCTTTGCACTATCTCCTCTCCGGCTAAACCCAGAACAAGGAGAAATTCCCTAGGGGTATTGCTACCACCATTGGTACTCTACCCGAGGGGTATTGCTACCACCTTCGGTCCACATATCCCCGGAGGGAACATACATCATCATCATCAAAACATAATCACATGCAACATAATCATAAACATACAACAATACATAGCTAGGTAGTGAACTCACCTTAGCAATGATCACAAATAGCTCAGGGACACGTACAACCATCATCTCGTACCACCTAACATATTATACGTTCATACACTTATCAAAACATACTCACTTTGGACACTAAACATTCGATACCGAGAAACACGTCGTAGCCATAGCTAGACTAGTCCAATTACCCTCAAAATCCACCCTTAGTCATCTCATAACATCCCTAAGGAAAGCCCAAAGCCAATTCCCGAAAAGGACCGCAAACGGAAAACTTAAAAATCAACACAGAAGGTTACGCGACCTGGACCCCGCGACCTCAGGTCGCGGCCCTAGTCGCGCAACTCCTCTGACACTACGGACTTCGTGATTTGGCTTCGAAAATCAATCCCAAGGACCCACAATTGACTACCACACTCCCTACTTCGATTACTCACTAACTAGGGTCGATAAGGGACATTCACATGCCTCTAAATCGACCCAAACTACACCCATTGAAGGTTGTAGGATCACCATTCCACATCATTAATACCAATTCATACTATAGGATGATCAATTGATCATTCAACTCACCTATTACTCAAACCCATAACCTTAATCGGAATCGACATCAATTGTACACAAAACAAACGTAGGATTCTTACCTTGGTTGCAAGCACCGCGATTCCTACATCAATTTCCCACAATCTTCCACTTAGGTCTCCAATTGAATCTTCCCAAAATCGCCTCTTCTCTCCTGATAATCGATTTTCTGGAAACTGACTAGGGCAACTGAAAGAGAGTTGGGGGTTTTCCCCCTTCTTATACACATGCTATAAAATCCCTCTTACTTACAAAAATAACACTTTAGCCCCCGGGCTCTTACAAATCCGTTAAACAAACCGTTAGCTAACTCATAACACCGTTAAGTTCTCAAAACTGAAAACGGGGCGTTACAACTCTCCCCCACTTAACAAGATTTCGTCCTCGAAATCGCTCAAGCTCGGAATAACTCGGGGTAGTTCCGTCTCACCTCGTCTGCCAGTTCCTACGCCCCTTCCGAGCCCTTTCTAAGCTCTTACTGGACCTTTACTAAACCCACTTCTTTAACTCTCAACGTCTTGGTCTTTCTTTCCAAGACTGCTATTGGCCACTCCACATAACTAAGTCGCTCATCTACCTGTGCGTCCGTCTCGAACAGTCCGATGAATATCAGACCCGTTTGCCACGCTGCTGGAAGCGTATCACCTTTTTCCATGGTGACACCTTTTGAAGCATTTCCTCTTACCCGCTAACTTAAGTCTGACCGATAATCTGTCCACTATCTCCCATAAGACATACCGATTTCTGAGAGTACGACTAACCTTGTACTCAGATCCTTCGTCGCATGCTCTCACCTCCAACTAGTAACTCTAACTCCAACTCAACCTTCACTCTCAATTGCTTTTCTTCGTGACTGCTTAAATATACCTACTAGCGAGGTCATCATTGTCAATTACCAAGTCGTAACACCAACTAACACATTTGAGAGCTCTGCTGAACTGGCCTAGTGTGTGGGTCAACTATCTGAACTGATCTGTCTTAACCAAGTACAGTGACCGCAGTGTGTACTGGTTAGGCTATAACTATCTGAACGAACCGTGTACAGAGACACCCTCAAGGTACTTGTACCATCTATGTTGGCCACACGTACCCACACATGCCCAACTGACTTTGCATCATTCAAAACTAAACATGCATAACTTAATACAATACTGAAAACACTTAGCATGCTTTAAAACTGTAAATACATAACATACTCTTTCATGATAATAAATACTGAACATTTAGAACACACATCATACACACATCTACATCATATCTGCATAAACTTTTCATACTGAAAATACTGCACACAAGGTGATATAACTCTTACCCTTTTCTACTTCTATCACATTTTTATCGACAAATCCTATCAACGTCTCTTACATCACCGTACACATACTTCATTTAACTCCAACCACCCCGTCTCAACAGTCCCTACTTGACCCTCGAAGCCTACGGGTGTAACCACCAGTGTAGGAAACACAAGCATCAAGTAAAGATTAGCCTGAACAACAAGCTCTACTTCAACAATCCCCCTTGACCCTTATAGGTACAGGGCTGTCCATGAGCACACAAAAACATGCTATCCACATTCAATGAAGTTATTTATCCTCTACCATCATGTACAACATAACACACACTATAACTCTTCACCACATCCGTTTAGTCTCGCGCTGCATCTCAATACGACTAGCTCGTGGTAGTAAGCACCACCTTAAACTGTCATGCTATCTACATCCTACGGTGAAGTCAACACTAGAGCTTCACCTAGCTTCTTTCTTAAGGTCTCGATCGTTGTTGTCTTCCTTTCTCCACACTCAACATGCCTTGCATAGAATCTCGAATACGTCTCGTAACTACTCTGCATGCTCCTCCCTCGATCTCCAATAGATCAGTATCTCGTCTAAGTATACGATCACGGACCTATTCAACCTCGACCTGCAGACCTGGTCCATCAGGTTCATAAAAGCTACCGGCATGTTCGTCAACACGAATGGTATCCCAATGAACTCGAGATGCACATATCGAGTACGAAAGGCTGTCTTAAGCACATATTCTCCTCGAACCTTCAACTGGTGGTACCCTGAGCGAAGATCTAACTTCGAGAACCACATGGCTCCCTGAAGCTGATCAGAGATCATCGATCTTCGGCAGCGGGTATCTATCTTTACCAAAAGCTTGGTTAGCTCCCGATCGTACCCTCTTGCCTCCTAGAAGAAAAACCAGGTAAGCCATCTGAGTCTACACCCGGTCACTCGCTGACCACGGGCACGACTGTTTCCTTCCTTTTCTTTATCTCAACTCGACTAGTAATCACGTACACTGAGTAGCTACTACCTCCATAAAGGTCATGCTTTCTGGCCTTAGCCAACGTACATACCTTCGGTGATCTCTTTCCATCTCCTTCAATAGTCAGTTCTCCCCCACTTAGGGTTCGAACTACTATCTACTGCTTCCACAATTCATGCAAACTCGATCTCAACTCAAACAGTCTATTCTAACTACCACATTTACCTTCCACATGGAGGTAGGGATTGGGTCTATACAACTTGATCCCACCTATCTCTATTACATTCTCCCAATACGCGTCACTACACCAACAGTGCCACTCGTCTGCTAATTCTACTTCCAACGGACTCTCTAACACAAGTTATCTCGTACATCTAATAAGATCAGTGCACTTTGCTGCCACCATCTTTAACTGACATACATGGTGTTCTCTAGAAAGCCAGAGAATCACTCTCCCATCATACGTTCCACTTGCTTCAAAGACCTTTACCGAACAATTGACTCCCACAAACCCTCCATGGGTTCTCTAAACTGGCTCACCACGACCTGACCTCTAATTCTGTCATGCCAACCAGTGTGGAAGGCACCTTCTGTCTCAATAATCCGATTGGTGTTAACCACTGGATCCTTCTTACCTTTGAAACTCGACGATGGCCATGCCGAAAATCCTCGTAACTAGCTGCTCTAGCCTGACCAGGCTGAGAGCTTACTACATCGCCGACTCGTGCGGCTAGAGCTGCTTCTAACTGCTGTGAACCACCTGGATTAATCTCTTTCCGTACATTAATAAGGCTAGGAAGTAACTCATGGAAACTTCCCATATCTCATTTGCTACACCCTCTTACCCTTATCAGTATCTCGAGACTTCTCATGATTCCGTCAAAGATCAAATTTGTATCGGTGTTTATAATACACCAAAAAGATAATCGTATTTCGAACCCCAAAGCATTACCCAACAAGGACATACTAAAGGGTTCTCTACAGGATCTCCCACGCACCGATACAAACTTGGTCTTAACATCACCACTAGGAATCCTAATCCACGAATTTGCCAGCTAAGTCCACTGACTCTTAACATACACAGTCATCACCATTTCTAACATAACAAGGATACCCCTTTTTGGTATACAGCCCATACTGATCCTAAGATCGTCATGCTTTAAACATAACCTCTTTCCTTCTCGTCTCGTCCACAACGTTCGGGTCAGCAACCCTCACTACACTTTTCCTTTCATATCATACTACTGGGTGGTCTAACCATACTGACCCAATTAAACTCGCTGTTTAAACACCACTCTTTTTTTTTTTTCTTTTTTTTTTTTACGTACAAACTACTAGCTCAAGTCAATGACCTTGGCTTCACATTCTCTACTCATCACACGCCTCTTAGGGGTCCAACTACTTACCTTAAGGACATACAAAAGTCCTATCATCATGCTACCCCAAACACAACCTAGTTGGTTCATGGTACTTCTAGTAACTATGTCAATTCCCTGATATGCACAATGTATTTGCAATGATACGGGCCCTTGTATCACTATAAATACACCCTACATATCTAGCCTCGACACCATCACTAAAATTCCAATTCCCGACTAGCTGTCCCATACACGACCTCTACACTAGAGCATCAATAGCTCGTCTATCAATTTATCACATAACAAGCAACAAACTGCTTACTCATGACTACATCAACATAAGCCTATACAAGGCTTAACATGCATACATTATCTTACATAGCATCTATCATAAGGTACACGCTCAACATAACTTCATAACATTAGTCTGGCATGCAACTACTACTTACTCATATCACATGTCATCAATCATATACCCTTATGGCTCATACATACATTAATCATTACACCAATAATCATCATGCTTTACATCATGTCAATAGCGCAACATGCTTTTCCACTCGTAGTTAGATACTACTAGCCTATACAAGGCGCACCTACAATACTTGCATTCATATCATTATCATAGTAATACACGTCTATCATGCATCTTATGTTCATCACTAGCATCACACATCACACATAGCTTTCACATGCATCAATTATATTCACATACATCATTATACTCAACATAGGTAAGGTTTAGTGTACTCACCCCCGTTCTGATGCTCCGGCTCGCAGTTCAGTCTCTTTATCCTTCCCAATAAACATTTTTGGTTACCTTTTATTTTAGAAAAACGAAAGCTTTGGTTTAAGTTCAAGTATCCACCTCTCGTGAATACTCGAATCCCTTAAACCTAGGCTCTGATACCAACTTGTAACACCCAAATTCCAAAAATACAACTTTAACGGGAAAAGTAACCAACTTTATAAAAATGCGGAAGCTTGTCCAAAATTTAATTCAAAAGTAACATCTAAACACCATAAGGTGTCAGCTAAGTTTTAACTATCTTATGAATACATTGAAAAATCGTTTTAAATAAGACCGAATCCAAACCCAGGTACAACATGGTTTATGCGTTTAGGAAAACGAGGTTGACTTTTCAAACTAACATGATAACGTTTGGTGCACCGCTAAACCAAACCACATTCTGTACAAACCATTTCTTCACCTTTCTTCTTGTAGACTGAACTAGCGGAACCCGGAGCCTCAAACTTTAACTTTTCCCTTTCGGGAAATGCCTGCAACTAAAAAGATTAAACAACAACGGGGTAAGCGAAACGCTTAGTGAGAACACACCCTAACCATCTACCATCATACATCCACAATCATATATACATACAATCACGTACGTGCCATCTTTGCACTATCTCCTCTCCGGCTAAACCCAGAACAAGGAGAAATTCCCTAGGGGTATTGCTACCACCATTGGTACTCTACCCGAGGGTATTGCTACCACCTTCGGTCCACATATCCCCGGAGGGAACATACATCATCATCATCAAAACATAATCACATGCAACATAATCATAAACATACAACAATACATAGCTAGGTAGTGAACTCACCTTAGCAATGATCACAAATAGCTCAGGGACACGTACAACCATCATCTCGTACCACCTAACATATTATACGTTCATACACTTATCAAAACATACTCACTTTGGACACTAAACATTCGATACCGAGAAACACGTCGTAGCCATAGCTAGACTAGTCCAATTACCCTCAAAATCCACCCTTAGTCATCTCATAACATCCCTAAGGAAAGCCCAAAGCCAATTCCCGAAAAGGACCGCAAACGGAAAACTTAAAAATCAACACAGAAGGTTACGCGACCTGGACCCCGCGACCTCAGGTCGCGGCCCTAGTCGCGCAACTCCTCTGACACTACGGACTTCGTGATTTGGCTTCGAAAATCAATCCCAAGGACCCACAATTGACTACCACACTCCCTACTTCGATTACTCACTAACTAGGGTCGATAAGGGACATTCACATGCCTCTAAATCGACCCAAACTACACCCATTGAAGGTTGTAGGATCACCATTCCACATCATTAATACCAATTCATACTATAGGATGATCAATTGATCATTCAACTCACCTATTACTCAAACCCATAACCTTAATCGGAATCGACATCAATTGTACACAAAACAAACGTAGGATTCTTACCTTGGTTGCAAGCACCGCGATTCCTACATCAATTTCCCACAATCTTCCACTTAGGTCTCCAATTGAATCTTCCCAAAATCGCCTCTTCTCTCCTGATAATCGATTTTCTGGAAACTGACTAGGGCAACTGAAAGAGAGTTGGGGGTTTTCCCCCTTCTTATACACATGCTATAAAATCCCTCTTACTTACAAAAATAACACTTTAGCCCCCGGGCTCTTACAAATCCGTTAAACAAACCGTTAGCTAACTCATAACACCGTTAAGTTCTCAAAACTGAAAACGGGGCGTTACAAAAATCATGAGTCCAAATATAATAAACTGAACAATATCTGATACTAATAGTTGTTCTTTACTCAAATTTTATACACTCATATTAATTTAAATTTTCTATAGATATAGTCATTATATATTTATTGTTAAAAGGACATACAATACAAGAGTCATCAACTCAAATATTAATTTCATGTTCAATCAAATCCATATATTCAGATCTGCTGTAAAATTAATTATTCAGATTTAGAATCATACTTATCAGCTTAAAAATTATTTTAAAAACCCCAACTTTTAATATTAAATTTCAAATTTCTATAAACAATTGTGATCGGTAAAAACAAAAACCAAAAAAGTTTTTTGGTAGAAACCCATGGCCCCATGGCCCACATTTATTGACCCTACAAGCAGACCGGTAAAGACATCATGTCTTCTCCTGGATTCGAACCCGATTCAAGTAACATTCCAATAGAAAGCTTTACGGATGAGGGGTGGCCACTAGGCCAAGACCTAGTGGTTTGATCGGTAAAAACAAGCTAGTTTATAAGCTAGTTAATAAGTTGGCTTATAAGTTAGTATACATTCAAATGGACTATAAGCTAGCTTATTGAAACATTAGTTGGATAAGTTAGCTTATTAAAACGTTATGTCTAAGGGACATTTAAGTGGAGCAATGTTTAGCACCCAAAATTGCTGGGAATTAGTCGGGATTTGGCTCGAACACTCTTCAAAAAAAACCGTTAGTTGGAGTATGTTTTAGAAGCTTTTTTTTTTATCTTTTTCCAATTATACTCTTATTAATAATAATTATTATATCCCAAAATACTCTTTTTACTTAGTTTACATAATTTTTTCGTAGGCTAACATGTTTTTGTCAAACATAATTTAATAGATTATCATGTTTTTATCAAACATAATTTATTTATAAGATAGATCATCAGCTAGTTTGCCGAACACAACCATAATCTATAAATCCATATTTAAAATCTTTAAAACATTCATATCATTTAACAGAGCCTTAATCTATAAATCCATATTTAAAATCTTTAAAACGTTCATATCATTTCTAAAAACCCAACGAACGAAAAACACGAAATTTCCCATTTTTTCTTTTTCTTATTATAAAACCCTACAGAAATCAAAATCAAAATTAAAATCAAAAACTAAAAATTCATCAAAAGGGTTAAATATAAACAGAGCTTAGCTAATTAAGCTGCTAATTTCTAAAGCTAGCTTGATGCCTCCGATATGCTGTTTAACGATGGATGCCATCCTCTCGGCTTTGCCGGAACCATCCTCCGCCGATCTTTGTCGGATTTCTTCATCTGCATATATAACAAATTTAATTTTCATAAGCATTTTATTTTTGTATTAGATTCAAATGAGAAGTAGATATAAGTGATCTCCACCACTCATTCGGTCAATAAAGACAGCTTTGACCGGGCCTCCTCCTTTAATAATCTTCACCCTCCCAAGTCCCAACCGATCAAAACCCGCCTTTATTGACCGGATGAGTGGTAGAGATAACTTCTCTACTTCTCATTTTTTTTAGCACTTCTCAATTGAATCTTTTTCTTTTATTTTTTTTATAAGCATTTTATTTTCTTATAATAAATAAATTAAATCATAAGAGGGATTAAGATTCAAACCTGATGGTGGGTATTTTCGGAATGATTAGATCCGATGACTTTTGCTTCATGATTTCCGGCTGATTCTTCCAACGGCTTGAATTTATTGATGTTATTATTGTTAATTTTCCCATTCTTCTTGGCCATTAATCCTTTCATCACCTCTGTAAAATTAAAATTAAAATAAATAAAATAATTTAATATATTTTTCTGGGTAAATCAGACCTATTGAGATCCAATCAAGACCCTGTTTTCTGACATTTATTATTTACATTTATATCAAAAAGGTGGGTTTTGGTAAGAATTTGAGTTAACAAAAAAATGATTACCACCTACTGAATGCATATTAAAATGAGATATATCGGATTAAATCCGGGTATCAAGTGTAATTCATAGTAACTTGAGTTTAAAGTGTATTTGACCATTTGGCAAAAATAAGCTAGCTTATTAGATAGTATATGTTTGGATGGACAAAAAATTATCTTATAAGCTAGCTTATTGAAACAGTGCTTGGAGTGGCGTTTTAGAAGTTTTTTATAACTTTTTTCTATCATCACCTTATTAATATTTATACCCCAAAATATCTTTTTTGGTCATTTTACATATCCATAAGCTGATTTTTGCCGGACATAATCTGTTTATAAGCTAGTTTGACAAACATAGCTTAACTACGATCAAGGATTAGTGTTTATTAAATGGGTTTAATTTCATAACAAAACTTTTTGTATATAAACCAATTAAGTTCTAGTGTTAATTAATAAAAACCCAAATCCACAAAAACAAAAAAAAAAAAATAACAACCAACCTTTTGTTGTAACGAGTCTATAAATATGGCCGACCGCGAGCATGTCGGTCGGCCGTAGAAGCTTGATTCGAGTAACCCGGAGCGGCTGTCCGCCGCTCCCGCCTCCGCCGCCGGCACCAGGCTGGTTCTGTTTGCCGGCGGCGGAGCCGGTACCAGTACCCGGTGCTGGCAGAGCCCTGGAAGAATACAAGGTGGTGGTCAGGAGGAGAGCAACATAATGGCCCGGGTTTAGCTTCATGATCTCGGTGGCCGAGATCGCGGAATACAACCGCTCGACTTTCCCATTCGGGTGTTGAATTACGAGGCTTGCATTATCGATCGCTTGGCAGTTTCCCATATCCGGTGATCGATCTCCACTCTATGAAGATGACGACGGCGGGCGGTGGTGGTGGTGGTGGTGGTGGTGGTGGTGGTGGTTTTGTTTGTGTATATAAGAGGTGTGTTTTGGTGGGTGTGTATATATATATGGGAAATGGAAGGTAGGAGCTCTCTCCTGAAGGAGAAGGACCACATGGTATCAATCATTTTTTTATATATATATTTTTCCAGAAATAAAAACTTAAGTTAACCCAAGAGCCAAGGTTTATTTAACCGACCATTTCTGAACCCTCATTATTATTATTAAGTTTTTTTTTAGAAAGTAAATTATGATGTTGGTCCCTATGGTTTGGTTATTGTCTGGAGATGGTCCTCGTTTGGAAATTAATAAACTAAGGTATGGTTTACTTGATGCTTATCCAGTAAGAACTTACCAAATCAATTTACCTTGTGAGATGAACATGACAATGACTAGAATCTTACCCGGTAAGAGCGATGGCATGACATGACAATAGCATGAAACAAGAGTTATACCCGATAAGTGAGATTTACAAATCTTACCCAGTAAGTGCTTACCGGGTAAATTGTTGCATATGATATCATTTTGAGAGACTAAAATATTGTCCGAGGCAAGGCAGGGATAAGTTCGGATTTCTTTTTTCCAAATAGCAACATCATTTAGCTATAAGAAACAAACATAAAAATATTTTTCACCAAATCATCATTAGTTTATTGGTTAGTTTATTGTTTTCCGTATGTTAAGTCTTGTATTCAAGTCTATTATTGTAATTTTTTTTCAAAAATATAATAAACTTGAAAAGTTAAATACCAAGAAAAATGACAATAACAAGATTCGAACACGAGTCAAGATGGAACAAAGCCTCGTAAACCTATTCTACCAAGTTGTCCCCCATTTGACGTATTCTCCATTAGGATAGGGACCTAGATTGTGATTAAATAAATTTTGAGAGTGCTTAATGTAATTATTTTAAAAGGAAGGGCTATATCTAGATTAAGAAGAAACTGTAGAGACCTATGTATAATTTACTATTTATTTTTCTAGATAAATATTAAATTAGATTGTAAATCGGTATTGTATTAAAATATTAGATATAATATCATACAAATCCGTACAATTTTAATAAGAAAATGGATTAAATATCATTGTTTTTTTTTAATTTATTTAATATATATTCCGCGATAGAAAGAATTATTCATCACATATTAGAGTTTATTTCTTTTTCTTTTTAACTAGCTTACTGTGTTACTCACTTGTTTATTAATCAAATGTTGTTTTTTGTTAGCTTTTAAGTAATTGCTGAATATACTATAAATAAATTTTATGTGCGTGTTTAGTTATTTTATTACACATAGATCTAAAGAAAAACGTTTTTTTTTTTTTTGAACGGCAAGCAATTTTTATACCACCAAAATTAAAACGAGTATACACGAGATACAAACACGAGCACCACCCACCCGTATCGTCACGAGGAAGCAGCACAAAACAGCGAAAAATACAAACAAGAATGTAAACGAGGTTTGCAAGAAGCAAACTATCGGACCAGCAACCAGAAAAGAAAAGCACAACGACGATCTCTGACCGAACTAAACAGATGAGGATCCAGCTGCTGTTAAGCCGAGACTTTTACCCCTTGAAAATTTCGAGAACGTAGCAGATCACTTACCAATACCGGTCCAAAAAACAGCCCCTGTACAAGCATATCAGAACACGAATTTGCAGCCTGCGAAGTTTATAACAACGCCAAAACCAAACAGCCTGACGCCTCCTCTAACCCACTGAGTCTCCATGGTGAACTTCCAGCCACTTGAACCAGTCTCCAATCCGAGGAGACCTGCTACTCATCCATTCGAAAATCTGACGTTGCCATATGAAAAAATAGGATCCCAGATTTGAAGTCGTATTCTTGAAGACAATGTTATTTCGGTCCTGCCAAATCAGGTATAAAACAGCCCACTTAACACTTATCCATAAATACCGACCTTTGTGTGATTCGAGCATGTCCGCGTCTTCTTCAATGAGTTGCGATAACGATCCAATTCCTGCTAGGTTCTTGTTCCACCACTTCCCAATCCGAGTCCAAAAGTTCTTCACTTCCCTGCAATTTACTAAGGCGTGATCCAGAGATTCCACTACTTCCCCACATCGTGGACAAAGTAATGAATCTACATCGATTCCTTTTTCATCTAAAGCTTCTCTCGAAGGTAAACGGCCCAGCCTTGCCCTCCACATGTGAACGTTAACTTTTTTCGGGAGAAGCTTACTCCACAAAGTTTTAACCCCACTTGGAGTTGAAACCCCACGACATTCAGCAAAACGATCCCTACACACCTTAACCGAATACCCCTTTTCCACATCCAACTTCCATTCCCAATAGTCTAATTTATCCCTCTCCGGCTCCCAATTCCCTAGGAGATGCACCAAACTTCCTAACTCACCGATTTCCCTCCCTCTAGGTTCCCGCCTCCAACTCCAAGACCACTCCCACCGATTATCTATCCACCTACCCCTCTCCGATACCTTTGCGTCTACCTTTGACTCAAGACGAAGTAGCCTCGGGAATTTTTCCGCCAACACCGTATCGGATAACCATTTCTCATCCCAAAACCTCGTATTATCACCTCCCCCTACCTTTATCCTAAAGGAATCGGCAAAGGAAGGTATATCCCCAAAAGGAATCCCACCCACCCGAATTATGTTGCTCCAAACACTACCGCCCACCCCCCGACCTCTCTCCACCCTCCCATCAAGCCCTCCGGACAGCCCATATATACTTTTAATCACACTAGTCCACAAGCAATTTTCCCCTGATAGAAACCACCACCACCATTTTCCCAATAGAGCATGGTTCATTGACGATAAGTCACCAATATCCAACCCGCCTTTTTCAAAGGAACTAACTACCTTATCCCATTTTACCCATACTAAGCTGCTTTTACCCAATTCTCCCCCACCCCAAAAGAAACGATTACGAATTTTCTCTAACTCACCAATCACTCCCCTCGGTGCTCGAAAAAGTGAAAGAAAATATAATGAAAGACTACCAAGTACCGATTTCACAAGAGTTAGTCGGCCACCAAAAGAAATCCATTTCGCTTTCCAAGATCCAAGCTTTTTCTTAACTTTTTCCACGACCGGAGCCCAATTTTTTATATTGCTCATCGAGGCTCCAACCGGGAGGCCCAAGTAAACAAAAGGCAATATACCACCTTCACATCCCATCTCCCTAGCCCAATCTCGGACTTCCTGTTCGTTGATCCCCATCCCAAATAATTTGCTTTTCCTCAAATTAATCTTCAAACCCGATAAAAGACGGAAGCATTCGAGAATTTTGATTAAATTCTTCAAATTTACCTTACTCCACTTACCGAAGAAGATGACATCATCGGCGTATTGTAGGTGAGAGATCATGACTCCTTCATTCCCTATTCTCAAGCCTTCAAAGACTCCTTTTTCACAAGCTTCCTCCATTAGGACATTTAAATTTTCCGCCACTATTAGAAAGAGAAAAGGAGCCAATGGGTCACCTTGGCGTAAGCCTCTACCCATCTCGAACTCTTTCGTGGGAGAGCCGTTTACTAATACCGATAACGTGGATGATCGTAAACACGCTTCGATCCATCGTCTCCATTTTTGTCCAAACCCCATGTTCCCCAAACAATCAAGCAAGAAGTTCCACTCGACCGAGTCATATGCCTTTTCAAAGTCCACTTTGAAGACCAAACCGATTCTCTTTTTGTGGCGGATGTAGTCCACCACCTCATTTGCTACTAGAACACCATCCAATATGTGTCTATTTTTTTATAAAAGCGGATTGGGAGTTGCTTATAATTTTCCCGATTACCTTTTTCAGTCTTTCCGCAAGAATTACCGCCACCAACTTATAATAGACCCCAATAAGACTTATAGGTCTATAGTCCCCTAATCCTTCCGGCGAGAGGATTTTGGGAATCAACGTGATGAATGACGAGTTACACCCCAAACTTATTCTCTCCGAATCCCAAAACCAATGTAGGGCCGCCATCAAATCCACTTTGATAATGTCCCAAAATTTCTTCAAGAAATTAAACGAGAACCCGTCCGGACCCGGGGCCTTATTCTTCCCGCTACTCTTGATCGCGTTCCACACCTCAACTTCCTCAAGCGGTCTCTCGAGAGTCTCCGCCTCCTCAAGGGAGAGCTTCTTAAGCTTCTCACTTCGGAGCTTTGGTCTATCTTCTTTTACACTCGAGAATTTGCACCTAAACGTATCAAAGATATGTTCTTTGATCCGATTAGGGTCATCCTACCAGATTCCATTTATGCGAAGACCGCTGATACCATTTCTTCTTTCACGCTTTTTAATTGCCGCATGAAAGAATTTGCTATTCTCATCGCCTTCTGAAAGCCATTTGAGCTTGGCTTTTTGTTTTCGCATTTCTGATCTTCTTTGGTCTAGCTCCATGAACTGTTTCCTTTGACTTAGCCATCGATCCTTGTCTGTATCACTCCAACCCTCAGATTCTGCCTTCTTTTCAAGCTTGTTACTCTCCGACTTCGCCTCTTCTATCTGTGAGTCTAGATTGCCAAATTTCCTTTTGCTCCACTCCTTGATCGCTGCCTTAACTCCTTTTAACTTGTCTCTGAACACTCGATCAGGGAATTGCGAAATTTTCTCGCATTTCCAGTTTTGTTCCACAACTGACCTCAAATCATCCTCCACCAGCCATGAATCAAAGAACTTGAAAGGAGTAGGCCCAAAATCTGCCTTGTCTTCTTCCAAAAGAATCGGAACATGATCAGATTCCCCCCTATCCAAAGCTTTTGCCCTCAAATTTCTTCCCCGGTTGCTAAAGTCCACTGTCATAAGAAAGCGGTCCAGCTTACTAAATTTCAAACCATCGTCACTGATTCGTGTAAACTTTCTACCAATTAGTGGTGCCTCTATTAAACCGGAGCTGCTGATGAAATTATTAAAGTCTCTCATTCCTCTTAAGTTTGCCTCCGAATTGAGTCTTTCTATTGGGTCTCTCACCTCATTAAAGTCTCCGAATATGCACCAATCAATATCATCCTTTGCTATGACAATCTGCAGCCGATCCCACGTTCCTTTTCTTAGAGATACCGAATTTGGAGCATAAACATTAATAAAACCCACCAACCCATCTTTATTGAGCCATGATCCGATTACAACCAAGAAGTCAACCTCCTGGATGATTTGAGTACAATTAAATAATTTGGTGTCCCAGATTGTTACTAACCCCCCTGAGTTTCCTTGAGCACTCAAAAATGCGTATCCTCCATCATCACCATCCCAGACTCTGCTATTTTGAAAATTATCCCACATGGCCAACTTCGTTTCTTGAAATCCCACTAAATCTGGTTTTTCCTTTGTAATAACCCTCCTAATCCAATTCTTTTTCAAATCCGAGCCTAATCCTCTACAATTTAAAGACAACAGCTTCATGATTTCAGATACAGACACGCTAACCTGATGGCCTTGATTCCTTCACTTGCTTCCAACTTCTCTTACCTGTCTTTCTCGATGCTTTCCATCCCACGACAAGCCCATCAATTCGCCAAACTCCTTTAATGATTGCTCACTTTCTTTGTTTCCTAGGCTGCTTGAATTGGAGCTCTGACATCCGCTTTTGATTACACTGTCTGATTTTAGCGATTTCCTTCCTTCTCTCTGCTTAATAGGTGAAGACGACCCTCTTTTTTCCGGTTCTTTGATTGATTTACCCCTTGCTAATTGCTTCATAAGATGGAAACTCACCTTTCCCCTTCCTAGGATTTGTCTCTCTTTTTTCTTGATTTTACCTCTGCTTTGTAACGATTTCTGGGAGTTTGATGCCCTCTCCTTCCTCTTTGATCCTTTGTCACTCTCTTGACTACTTTGTTGTTCTCCATCTGCTTCTGTTCTCTGGAAATCCTCTTGAAGAGGCTCTTCACCATTTATCGGATTGATTGGGTTGCCACTATCTGTACCTGAACTTTCTGGTTGCAAAATTGGGTTCAATTGAGGTTCTGCGTGTATACCCATCTCACCCATCTTGGGACTGGGCCCACCCTTTAAAATTTCTGAATTGGGTTCCGTCATGTTGTGATTTTCAAGCGACGTGTTGGGCTTTGACCCTTCTAGGTCCGTCAACGCTTTATTTGGATCCGGCCCCAACAAACTCTTATTCGGGTCCTGCCCCACCCGGGTTTTAATTCTGGTATCCGACGGCTCTTCCTCTTCCCTAGGAACGTTTCCCACCGCAATCTCTGGGCACACGACTTTTGGGTTCTCTCCTCCGCCTTGCCGGAATCCCACGCCACTCCCGACTCCGGTATCGAACCTGCCGGCGCTTACCTCTTTCACGCTCTCCTCCAGACCAGCCCCTTGTCTTTCTTTCAGCAACTCTACGGCTTGATTATCACCTTCGAAACGACTTTCCTCCCCCTCTAACTCTGTACCACTTACATAATCTTCATCCTCCCAACCCTCATCCGAGTTTTCCTCATCTGAATCTTCCAAATCTGGTACTAAATCTTGTTCTGCATCGACTTCCTCCTTGCTAAGATCGTCTATTTCATCTACCTCCTTAACAGTTACTCGGTAAAACAAATTATCCACCTTTATATGTCCTAAGCTGTTTATAGGATAAATCATAGGCGTACAGATAAGAATATTTCCTCCAGTAAGGTTATCATACTCTAATAAGTTGCAATTCCTACTACAAATTACTTTCCCCCAATATTTAGCAATGGTCTCAAAAACTTCTTCCCTCCAACTGTGCAACGGGATGCCTGAGATTTTTAACCAAACGAGTCTTTCATTCGCCCGATACCCTACCGACCATTCCGAGATATTTTTGATCCAGTGATGTATACCATGGTTCTTGTTTTCTAAGATATTACGTCTATCTTCCTCATTATTCATGACAAGCAGGATCTGATGTCCTCCCAAATATTTAATTTTGCACTCTTGCAACACCGAGCCACATAACTTGCTTACAGCTTCTAAATTGTCAATTGATGTGATATTCCCAACCAAACACTTCTTGAGTACATTGAGATGAGTTTTATCACCTTCCCAACTTCCAAATGAAATCTCTTCCATTGAGTGACCGCCCTTCTCTTCCGCCATGCCATGCAACCCGGCTGCTTTTGCTGGAGGACTATTATCCCTTTTCCGTGCTGAATCGTATTCTTCCGCTGACCTATTTTCCCCTCTGACCACATCTGCAAAAGATCTTTGCCCGATTCCTACCTCATTCACCCTCCCTCTATCTCTCTGCATTTTCACTGAATCCCCTCTTGGGGACGGTCTCCTCTGGTCCGCTTTGAAGACATGGAGTTTGAACGTTCCTATCCAAATGTTCGCTAGCTTCTTCTCTAGATCCCAATCTTGACTTCCCGATTTGAATCTGATGAAACCGAATCTTTTCCCATTTCTGAGATTCTTTCTTGCCATGTAAATGTCCGAGCACTCGCCGTACCTTTTGAATAGACGCCACAGATCCACCGCACTCTAATTACTTGGAAAGTTGAAAAACAAAAAAGAAATTTCTTTTTGATGACTTACCCTCCTGGAATTAGCCCCAAGGTAGCCTTCGATATATTGTCTTGAACCTAGTCGAGCACCTTCTCTCCCACTCACCCTCCCCTGAAACCCTCCCCACCTATCTCTCACCGGAAAGTTTCTCTCTCTACCTTCTCTCTCTCTCATCTCTCTCTCTCTTTTTTTTTTTTTTTTTTTTTTTTTTTTTTAAACTCTAGTAATCATATTAGTTGTGTTATAATTTTCTTTTTTTATTATCTAAATTAACTAACATTGATTTTTTTTCATTATCTTTAATTTAAATAGGATTAAACGAAACTATCAAAATTAAGGTTAAGTTTGATAGACAAGGTAACTTATTTCTTTCAATTTTAATGAACAATTGGGATGCTTAGCTTTTTTTTTTTCTTGCAATTATGCCTTTTTATTCAACCAAATAGTTTCTTAACATATTTCTAAGTTATTTTGTATCATTATCTAGGCTATGAGTAAGTTTTCACTAATTATAACTACTTTATTAACTAATAACTAACTTTTAAGTAACAACTATTTCTTCAACCAAAAGGTACAATCAACTTGAAGTTGTTACCAAAATAATTATAGGTAAGTTATGTATATTTGTAAAAAGGTTAAAATGAGATGTGTTAAATAGGAGAACATAGAAGTGATCATAGCACTTTGCCCTATTAACATTCTTAAGGTGTGAGCGAAACCCAAGAAACATGATACGCAGCCCAAAAAATCGTGAAAAAACCACAATCTGAGAAACCCGACATCGCCCCCTCAAAAACTGATTTAGAATTCGGATATATAGGATCGGGTCGGGTGGCGGAATCTCTCACCCAAACCCGTCTGAATGCCCAAAATTATTAAATATGCTTATATATTACTCTAAATTAAAAACACCCAATCGACTTTTCAAAGTTAGCATTTTAAACCCCTCAATGTTTTTGTTTCTAATGTAGCTGGCAATTTTCGGGGGTTAAAAGTCTCACCTGAAAACCCGATTGGATGGTGTGGTTTGCGCCCCGAACCACCCGAACCTAATCGAAGCTCACCCCTAAACATTTGCGATTTTGACTATTAAGCACTAAATATACACTGGCATGGGTATATAGAAGGTTGATGGGTAATTTGTAACTTTTACAAATAGACGACAAACAAATTCATATATGAACTCGTGAGTAATACATGAACCCATGGATTCACATGTGAGTCACAATGTTTTATATGGGAATCGGTTGAAAATAGTTAATATATTAATTACATAGGTTCACATATTAACGTATAATTCATATATGAATTAGTTAAAATAGTTAATATGTGAATTATACATGTTCATATAATTTACAAATGAACTTTCCTCTATGAACGTGTTCATATAATTTATATATGAATCAGTTAAAGATAATTAATATATGAACATATAGTTCATACATAAACCAATTAAAATAGTTAATACGTTAATTACATTGATTCACATATGAATGTATAATTTACATGTAAATAACACAAGTTCACATATGAACGTATAATTTACAAGTAATATATCATAAGAACCTCTTAATCGTTTTAACCACTTAATCATCTGGAACCAAACCGTTCAACAACCGCGAAACAACTCTTTTAGAAACATTTTACATTTAATTATAAAAAAATATATTTATTTAAGTGGGTAAAAAAGAGTTGGTGGAGTGTGGAAAAGCATGAGAGTGAGTTAGGATTAGTGATTGCGTGATGAAACAGCAATTGGTGCATTCTCTGAGGTCATGAATGAAAAGCCTGCCACTTGTTCATAAATATTCTCTACCCAAATACGCTACCCTTTCCGTATTTTGACACGTCACCCCCTCCCCATACTTTCACTCTCTTTACAATATTCATCCCTCTTCTTTTCATTCCTTTACAAATCTTACCCTTCTTCATTATTTTCTTAAATCAACACTACCTAAAAAACTCGCAAAAACAACAAGGAAGAGCTACTTTCACTTATGTTTAGTAACTAACAGAGCTCGATCAAGAAAATCCCTCGGAATTTTTTTGAAGCAAGAAGTTGAAATGAATGTCGGGTTTATGCATGCATGGTTTGGAAGAAAAGAACTCAAACGTATGTGATTTGGTTGGTGATTTTGACTTTAAACTGCATCCCATTGTGAATGCCCTTTGCACTAACAATGAGAAATATGTCAATTACTAATTTGATGAATTAAAAAATGGTTTTTAATCATCTATTTGAGTGAAGAAATCTATAAATACAAGTTTTTCTATTCATAATATTGGAAAACATTGTTTTTTATGAATGTTGCAGGTGATTTCAGGGAAGACCATCTAGCCGTCTGGGCCACGTTCCAAGCGACTTTAGTCCCATGTCTTCCGTCCCTCATGCCTTGTATGTGATGCTTTGTTATTTAATCATATATGTGGTTATAACTATCATACTATGTTTGTGGACCAGTATAGATCATTATGCATAATATACAATATTTAGATCTTGGTAATTTGTATTTGGTGTATGGGAATAGCTTGCGTTATGCTTTATTATTATCTATGTGGGACCGTAAATTACTTGTGGAATACGATCATGGGGCGTGTTATTGAATTTAATATTGGAAAAATGTAAGTAAGTTTGATGATTGTAGCATGGAGCAAGTACAACTTTAAGGGGCATCATGTATGGTATTGGATTTGCTTAACAATATAAAAAAGCTAAAGCTTATGTATGTCAATCTAGAAAGAAAAAAAAATTAATGACATACTTCAAATATAAATGAGCAAAAAACTCTATGATAGTAATAAGACCAGAAATATGTAAATTTGAAAAATGAAGTTCTTATTGAAATAGAAAATAATCACGTTAAAAGGTTGATTCAAATAAAAAACGTAATGATGCATAATGAAAGCAAGACTAAGCAAAAACAATTAGAGACATGAGAAAAAAAAATTATTATTCCAATACCCTCAAATTTACAAAATTAATTATTTAAGGGGGCACAACTATTTTTGTAGGTGCTTATAAATAAATAAAAAAAATCTAAAATAAAGATTTATTTTAATTGGTTACAACCGTGAGTAGAAAGCAAAAATAAAATAAAATTATAAAACGTTGATTTCATACATCCCATTTATTTTTAACTTACATGAATTAAAAAATACACAAATCATAAAATGAAATCTTCGAGTTCAAATTCAGAGTTTCACATAATAGATTCTAGGTCGAAAATTGAGGAGACCATCAAGAAATTATTTATCATGATGTCCAACCTTGTTACATAAATTATTTATCAAAAGTTATGGTCATCTTAAGTTGGATTTCATTTCAAATTTTTTTTTCTTCCTATTGATTCATGAAAAAATAAGCTAATTTTTTGATCTGCTATGCATAAAGCTACAATCTTAGACTTTACTATATTTGTTTCAATACTTGTGTTTTATGATACTTTTAGTTTTATTGTTGGTCATAATTACTTAATGATTTAACCAACAACAAACAAAGTAGATTGTAGCTATTGTGGATTAACTCAGAACAACACGATTTAGCTGTTGGTGAACTTTGTCGGGATTAGTCGGGACAAATCTTCAGATACCCTTAAGAAACAACAAACAATTAAATTGAGAAATCTATAAATTATTTTTCAAAATAATTAGGAGACAAGAAAATAATTTTTAAAGTTTATTTAATAATTTTGTTCTAGTAAATACACCCATTATTAATTGCAAAAAAAATAAAAGAAGGTGATATTATTCAGTAGTAAATTTAAAATTTTGATCAATAAAATTATTACCTGTTTTCTTATCTATTTTTGCAGTAATAAATAAAAAATGGTTGGGAGTACCAAAGAGTTGACTGAAGTTAAAATGTACACACCGTCTTCTTAAATGCATGTTGAAAATATGGGATTTAAGTTTGACTTTTTTTATATTTAGTTTTATGGTCAAAATCAATGGACGATTTCTTCCAACCCTCTTAATAATTCCTTTCAATTTCAAAGACTTTGACTCTTATGGTTTTATTTTTTATTTTTATTGAAATGATTAATAAATAAAATGAGCTATAACGAAGATCATTTTCATCATGTTAACTTTTAAAACCTAATCATCCCGACTATCGGATGAATGTTGAATTGTAAAACTTGAAAAATACGAACAAATTGTAAAAAAGTTAACTACCTACAAATTGTAACATATCATCGTTATTGTTGTTGCCCTCTTAAACCTTGTAATTAATGTGAAAACTTGAGAAAAAACACCCTGATATAATAGTTGTCGTATTTATTGTATTCATCGACTTATTAGAATGAAGTTGGTCCCCAATAAGGTGGCCCTAAAACCTATACAATTATATATATTGAAACTGAAAGCGAAGACTTATGACAAGACCTTTAAGTTATGTTATCAACTTTTGTCATGACGGGTAATTTTGCCCATCAGATGTTCGATAGTCTACTAAATATGTGTTTGTATATGTGTACATGTGTAATATTTGATACCATATATACAGGCATAGGATCATGTTACCGCCCTTAGAAAAACCATCTAAGCTAGACATGATTTGTGAACCTGACTCTATATATACATATATATTATATATGAATTAATATGATAATTTTTTTTAAACGACAAGTTAACACACACACGCTCCAGCGGTATCGGGCCTCCAATTGGGCAATCCACTAATCTACTGCGACCCGGCCCAACCTATGGTTGAACCTGACCGGCAGGGAAGTGGATCCCATAGACTAGATCCTCCCATACCGGCCCCGAACATGGACCCAAAGGACCAAATCTAAAGTCTGGATATCTCAAAAATGTCACCCAAGTGATTCGAACCCTGTTAGTGTAACTTTCACCCTACACCCCCCAAGAATGTTACCTATCCAATTGATAACACTCTTTGATATTATAGTTAATAAATCCTACTTTTTATATTTTATTAATTTGAAAACAATTATTAAGGAATCAAGAGATCCACTTTTTGGAACATAATATACTCTTCATCTTTGCTGGTATAGCCTGGCTCGTAAGTCGTAACACTCACTTTTTTTTTAAAAAAATGAGTGAATTGCAAAAATAGTACCTTGACTATTTTCTAACCGACATTTTTGGTCACCAAGTTTTATTTTGTATATTTTGTGACAATCAAATATCTTATATTGGTTATGAACCGGAAAAGTCGAGTTGCTTGAGGCTAAGTCTTCAGAGATTTACCAAATCTTGTGAATTATAGAGACCCAAGTTGTTGATACTAGTGGATAAAAAAACAGTTGATGCCCATGTATACTCACGAAGACAAGATCAGATGTTATTCCTATGGGCTATGTTCAGTAAAAAGAAGTCAACGAAAAAGAATTACATATCAAATCCTGAGAACGATACAAGATGAACATCCATCTTCTATGTTGTTACATTAGAGATTCTTAATCATGTTATTAAGAAAAATCACCTTATGATGGTAAAAATAGCTTACCAAAAACTTGTGGGGTTAGGTTAGTTTAGCTAGTAATAAATCTCGTATCTTTGTTGAATTTTCTTATAGGTTCACATGTCTGGGTCTGCAAGGCATTGGCAATTTTCTGGTTGCTCTCTTGGCCCTCTGAGATTAATCAACATATAAATAAATTGGCACAAACACTCACGGTTAACCAAAAAAAAAAAAAAACATAAATTTTAAGAAGGTTACGTTAATTGGTGAGTGGTGAATGGTCAACCAATATCGAATGTAAACCTAACTAGTTATGATTTCTTTTAGGGTTATAAATACAAAATAATTTTATTCTTTTTTCATTTTATTAAAACAATATGTATACATTATTATTCTATATCAAAACCACCATATGATTCACATACTTCTCCAAATGAGAGAATTTTTATAAAAATAAAAGAAAAGGATTTCATTTTTAAATATTTTTATGTAGACATGTGTAGAGTGTTAGGTGTGACATAATATTTCCATCTTAAATGTACTGTTCCCATGTAACAAGAAAATAAAAATCTCATATTTTTTAATTACTTTGTATATCTGTACACCAATTAATGTTCCAAATGAGTACAAAATCAATAATGAATTAAATACCAAATATTTTTTGGGCAGAATGTGAGAGAAAACAAACTAGTGGGTACCATTCAGCAACTTATCCTTTTCACCAATTGAAGTGGGAGGGCAACAAAAATAGAGGGTAATATATGATATATAAATCTTATATTATTAAACAGAGTTCAAATAATTTCATATAGAAATAGCCATTTTTATTTTTTAGGGACCAATTTCATCTTTTAATTAACTATTTTTCATTGAATACTAAAAGTCACTATCTTTTAACTACTTTTCATTTTTATTTTTTAAGTGACATTTTCACCTAGATATGTAAGTGGTACGTCCGTAAGTTGAGGACCATGTTCAGAATTTAAAGATTTTGTTCATATACTTGTGGACCATGGTTAGAACTTGTTAAATTTTGACCCCTCCACAAGTTGAGGACCACGTTGTGAATTTAAAGATTTAGTTCATATACTTGCGAACTGTGATTAGAACTTTTTTAATTTTGACCCCTCCACAAGTTGAGGGGTTACTACTTATAGAGATGTGGTTTTTTGGAAATTCTGAAAATCAAATGGCTTAGAGGTAGATGTATAAGACTGGCTCAGAGGTTTTCTATTAATTTTTCAATTTCGTTCAAATGGTTTATAAAAATTAATGACTATCGTTTTTAAAAAGAATTTTTAATGGTATGAAAACTTTTTTACTTTCATTTTTATCACGTATAGGAAAGCTACTAGCATTCATTAACATTTCTCCTTCTACTTCCATTCCCCCCCCCCCCCCCCCCCCCCCCCCCTCCATTGAATCAATGAACGCTTGTTTTATTTGACACCATAAATGTTTAAATATTCTAATAGACTAGTTTATAAAATTAGGACCAACAATAAAATGTCTTATTTAAAATGTTACCATAAGCTCATGTTATAATGTCTTGTTTTAGCTATTTTATAAGACAACTTTTGATATATGTTCTATGAACACATCTTTTTATAGGTAAGATGTTGTTACAACATATTTTTTCAAATGATCGCAAATAAAAATACTAATAAGGCGCTTTATTTTTAAAGTTCATTAAATAATTTGTTAAAACAAGTAAAGGTGCCTATAAATATTCTTATTCATGATAAATATCGTGATAAATAGTAATAATAAAATTGATTCATACAAAAAATTTGGATCAAAAGCAATCGATAAATGCTAAAAGATTCTCATAATAGTGGTAATTTTTACTGGAATTTAACCCCACTTCTCTCTCTCTCTCTCCTTCTTTCTTTCGATATATATAGACGAAAGTTCAAATGTGAATTCATTTTTTATTGTGAATGTGAGGACCAATAAAATCGTGTCACATGGCAATTTGAATATACGCCTAAGCTTTTATTCAGTATGAATATCATACAGAGCGAATAAAGCTTTTATTCAATCTGAATAAATCATGATTATTCAAACGGAATATTACTACGTGACACAATACTAGTGGTCCTCAAGTTCACAATGAAAGATGAGTTCACATTTGAACCTGTCTCTCTCTCTCTCTCTCTCTCTATATATATATATAATATATATATATATATATATAGAGAGAGAGAGAGAGAGAGAGAGAGAGAGAGGAAAGTTCAAATGTGACCCATTTTTTCATTGTGAACATGAGGACTATATATATATATATATATATAAGAGGGAAGTTCATTTAAAAACCAAAACATTAGTAAAAACCATAAAAACTCATGGTTTTTGGGCTTAAATCAATGAAAACTCTTTGTGGAGTTGTTTAATATGATGAAGATATTTCATATAATTCATTTTTTGATGAAATTGTTTCATATTTCGGTGTTTTTTACATAAAAATGAAATTGTTTCATGTTTTTTCTTATTCCTACGAAACGTTTTTTTATTTCTACATTAAAAACACCGAAATATGAAACATTTTCATCAAAAAATGAGTTATATGAAACATTTGCATCATATTAAACAACTCTACGAAGAGTTTTCGTTAACTTAAGCTATGAAACCATGAGTTTTTACGGTATTTACTCTTGTTTTGGTTTCTAAATGAACTTGACACTATATAGATATATATATATATATATATATATATATATGTATATATATATATATAGAGAGAGAGAGAGAGAGAGACAGAGGGAGGAAAGTTCAAATGTGACCCATTTTTTCATTGTGAACATGAGGACGAACCTCAGCCACTCATCCGATCAATAAAGGCGGCTTTGACCCCCCCTTCTTTAATAATCTCTTCCCTCCCATGAATAACGTCAATCCTCCATGATCACGTCCACCGTAACCGAAGATGTGTTGCTGAGATTTGTCCTTACGTTCACAACCAAAATTGAGTTCACATTTGAACCTGACCCTATATATGTATGTATGTATGTATGTACACACACATATATGTGTGTGTGTGTGTGTGCGAGTGTGTGTAGAATGTATTTCTAGTCGGTAAGTGAGGGTGTTGTCTATTGTTAGTAAGACTTACCCATTACACATTTGACAAATCGTCCTAAAATTTGTTTAGACTAACAACATTTTTTCTTCACAATTAGTTTAATAGGCATTCAATTTCCTTATTGATATTCATTTTTCCTGATAAGTTTGTTTCAACCTATGTAAACCAGTCATGTTTAATGTGACGTACCTCTAATCAAGAGTTAGAATATATCTTGACAACTTGACATCCACGTTATATATAGTCACAACATATATCATTCATGTATCAAAATGAGTACCAGTTAGAAGCACAAAATGTTTATTATACTAATTGATAAAAAAAATATCGTTACAATAAATAAAAACTTAAATAACCATGTTTCATTGTTGTTGTATTTTGCCCATCTATATTCTATAGAACACAAAGTTATGTTATATTTTAATATTTCACATGAAGTCATTATTATTACTTTTTATTAACTTTTGCATTCTGACTGATACAGATCACTTGCATTTATATCAATCGAAGTCGATGTGCCTCCCAATTCCCAAATCTTGTCCATTTAGAGCCACCAAGTTGCAAATGGACACAAGTTTACAACTTGTGGCTTAACTGAAAAGCCGAAAATAATGATGCATAATATTCTTGACAAGAATGGAAAAGGATGGGTTCCTTCAATAATTTTATGATATCTTTTTATCAAAGGAAATCTAGTCTATGGTTATAATGAGTGATGTTATAGAATGGTCCATGAAAACCACATCTACCAAACACCTTGTGTCATCATTTACACAACATTTACACCTACATCAATTTTCAAGCCTTCCAAAGGTAGCATTGTTGACTTGCACCACCTCACTAGATATGCCTTTTCAAAAAGATAAAACATTCATTAATGGTATGCAACAAAAGTTGTACTAAAATATATAACCAAAATAAAGAATGTTTGTGGCTACACAAAGCATGAGGATAATCATTCATGTGTCCGTTAAAGCAAACTTTTAATAGATATAACTTTACTTTAATGGGTAATCATCTCTAATCACACACACACACACACACACACACACACACACACACGCACACACATATATAAACCCATTTCATTAGTTATTTCATATATAAAGCAAGTGTGAAAATGTAGTGTTTATATAGTGTTAATTTTACATGTTAAACAGTTAAAGGTTCGGTACTCTTTTATGTGGTGGAAAAACACGATCATGAATGTTTCACATATCAAACAATACCGTATAAACGATGTATTTTCACACGTTTGGTAACACTATTTCAAACGTGGGGTTACACTGAAACTGGTTTTTAAGTTTGTAGGATTTATTAGGTCTATAAAAAGATAAGACTCTTCTAACTAGCTAAATAAGTTAAATTGTTCTCTCTTTTTTGAAACATGGGTCTCTAAAAAGAATCTATTATATATAAAAAAAAATTATAATTATACAAACTAATTTTCATTATACTGAATAAAACTTAAATCATTCAAAGATTTAACTCATATATCTACACGCTCTAATAAAAAAATTGATCATAAATCCTAAATCCTTCTACCTTTTGTCTATCTTTTTTTTTTTATTCTAGCTAAAGTTATTAACAATCTATGAGTCTTAATGTATTAATAATCTTTGTTTAGTGCTTAATAGATGTCATACTCTTTGTATTAGTTTTTTTAGCTAAATGCTAGAAAAAATAGAAACAAAACCCCATAAAATGATATGAATGAATTCTTTAAGCATTCCCTTTTAGTTTAATATTGATAAATCCCAACTCAAAATTCCATTTGGACCTCCCACTCCACTTTTATCACCTCTTTTCTGCAATGATAACTTTATGCTGGATTTAATGCTTTCTAGTGAATTATTTGTAAGATTCTCATGCATACTATCACTATGTTCCCTCATTTCTAACAAAAACTCTACTTTCCTATTAAAATTGTTCAACCAAATGATTCAAAAATAAGCATGCAATAGTATTCCAACACAATGGAGTAAAAACCAAACCAAAAAGAGGAGAATCAAATAAATTTTTAAACAATGACACCATTTGACCTAAAACTGAAAGCTATATATTTTTTTTCATAGGTTTATTATGGATTTGTGTTGGTCGATTTCCTTCGGAAAGGTCACAAGTTCGCTCCATTTCACAAACCGCTTTCATTCCAAATTTTGAAGAAGAAAAAAACCGAACAAAAAACAAAAGCTACAGGAACCTGACTTAGAGTTGGAACATAAGAAATTTGCCAAAAACAAGATTCGAATGCACACATTTTCGAACAAGGAAGTTTAATCCAACAACTTATACAAATTCAACGGTCGTTCCATATTTTTCATAGGTCTTGCTACACATGTATTAAGACTATATATGGTTCTATTGCACGAATAATATTTAAAACTAAATATGCTCCCACGTAGGTCCACCCTGAGACCAAACGATCCTTGTATATCCCAATCAAGGCGAGGTCTAAAAGGGTACATGCACACGTAATTTATCTCTATCCCGATGAATTGAGTGAGTGTTTCCATGATTCTAACAACCCAACCCAACCCACTTAGGGTTCGGTGGCTCAGCAAGTGTCAAGGCTCAGTCTCAGTATGGCGATACAAGAATCAAGATTTCGCATGGCTCGATGGACAAAAACAAACAAAACAAATCCTTTAGCTTTCCGTCCATATCACCCATCAAATTTACAGTGACAAAAGAACAAATCAATTAACGAACATTACAAGAATAATTCGCGTATTGGATTGAAGTTTCACATTTTAGCTAAAAGCCTAAAACAAACATCTACCAAAGTACCTTTTCGAGGGTTGGTGCCGAGAAAGCAACGGCTTTTGACGTCACACCGATGGGAAGTATTTGTTGAGATTGAAGGGCAGCCCGTAGAACTCATCAGTTCTAGGGTCAGTCTTGAACGAATGGAACTTGTCCCACCAATGCTTCCCGCGATCTTTCCTTATCGAACTGTCTTTCTTGTGAAGCGTGTTGTCCAAAAAGTACGCCAAAATGCCGGCTACAAAGGCTTCGGACGAGAAAGGAACGTTGACCATGTTGTTGAACTACATATTCACATATGAAATACACACGCTTTAAGGTCTCTTAAGGCACCAAATGGTATCACATAACATGTTCCTAACATCACATAACAATCGGGTATGCAATGACTTGACGGGCGAGAACGAGGTAGGCAAGTAATCGACAAGGGTAGTTTAGTAATTTACCAATCTTGCCTCATCTTCCTGATTTTTGTTCCATCTATTTTGGTGGGACAGAAAAAATAAATGCATTTTTTGTCCCATTCAGTTTGATTTTGTACCAAACATGGGGCAACAAGTTTTTGTACTGTCTTAACCCATCCTGTTCTACGTACCAAACACACTGTAACGAAAACTTTGCCAAAGTTAACGTAATTTAATAATATTTACAAATATGGGAATTTTCTTGCATACCCATCTTGCAGACGTGTGAACCGGACCATAACCTTTAATAGCTTCGTGCTCGTTAAAGTACTGGGGAACCGACAAGCCCAAAAAAATCGAAAACCCGAGTATGAACTTCGTTCTAAAACTGTTGAGGTTGCAAAATTGCAGGTAGCTCAAACCAGCCGAGCCTGCAACGAACACGACGAAACATTAACGTTTTCCAAAAAAGAAAAACCAAAAAACGTAACGAAGAAAAATTGTTGGCTTTAAAGCAAACATAACCAAACGAACCCAGTATATCTGAAACGCTTTAAACTCACCCGCATACGCAAAGAAAAGGCAATACAAAGCCGCAACGATCGGTATCGGAATCGAAGCAAAAATCGCTCCGAATTTCCCTGCATACAACCACAAAAACGTTCGAATCTGCTTTTTAACCTATTTAGATGGAAAAAAGGGTACAAATGGCAAACGACGTACCAAGAATCGAAAAGAAAATCATGAACCCGGCCGAGATTTGTACCACTCTTCGACTGCCAACACGGGTCAATGCCAAAAGACCGGCATTCTCGCTGCAACAACATCACGAGATGGGTTCGTGTTAAAAAAACACGCCAAAAAAGATGCGATTTCGGAAGTAGAGCGGGTTTTTTTATCGTGACTCACATAGAAACCGAAGATCCGTTCACGGTTCCGAAAATGCCCGACAACAAAATGCCGACCCCCTAGAAAAAACAAAGACAGTTTTTTTTATAAGTAGGCCGTTTACCGACACAAATTGGGTAAGCACTGTCTGATTCGGTCAGTGACATTGTTGGCTGACTCGGTCAACACATGCCTATTCCCTAACGACAAAAGTACCCTCTCCCTGAAAACCGTAAACCTTAAATAATCTGAATTAGAAAAGTGAGAACCTGCCAACCAACACCGCGGCTTAGAATAGATGGAGGCATGGGAGTTGCACTTGCATACCTCGAAACCGCGATGAACCCACCGGTGGACTGATCGTAAAATTGAAACACGTAAAAGAAATTGGGTTAAAGACGGGAAAGAAATAACATAAAACTTGGATACATAAATATCTTGATGTGGCAGGTTCAATTGCAAACTTAAGTCTCGTTGTGAGCCAAAGGACAGATGAGAGTGTGCCACGTGTCCTTGACATTCACGGGATATTCATTAATAGTTTATCATTCATCCCCAATGGGGTAAAAAATTTCACGTTCATTATTCATGAAGAATAAAAACAAATTGGGACACGTGTCACGCTCTCCTTTCCCGCAGTTCACTAAACTAGAGCCTACAAAAAGAGATCCAACTCAAAATTAGCGGATTGGGTTGAGATTTTCAACCCATTTAAGTAAATGGGTCGGTCAACCCTCCTAACCCATTAATTGAAATGGGGTTGAAATTTCTGACACATTTTCAACCCATTTAACAAGTTGGGTATTAAATAAATATTAAATAGTCTAATCCTTTTTATTTTATTAAAAATTTTAAAAACTATATAATTCATCCTAGGTTCAACCCATTTATTTAAAAGATTGGGTTGATGAAGGCATAAACAAGTCAACCCGCTGTCAACCCATTTAGGTAACAGGCCGGGTTTCGTTGAAAAATCTCAACCCATTTAATCAAACACGTTGGGTATTTTCAAGCTGTTTAATAAATGGGTTGAACCCAAACCCAACCCAACCCGTTTGCAACTGAACTTTCCAATGTACTTGATGATAACCGTAAAATATAACAACTTATTTTCAATAATAAAAAATGGGGACCTCCAAAAGCGTAACGAAAGTAGTCAACATCATAGCGAAGGCTTCACCGGCATCGAACAAGGGTGCACCCCATTGAAACGGATACGGAACTCTTATCCTGAAACGGCAAACAAAAACCTGTCATTAAAACACAAAAACCGAGGTACGTAAAACGGTTCGGGATTCTCGAACG
>CM058041.1:5022252-5057440 GCA_030169165.1 Centaurea solstitialis | reverse complement strand
GTAGAAGACAAATTCGTGTACATTCTAGTCCCACACCTCCACTATAGTTCATTTGGTGTTTTACACATTTACTATGGAGAGAGAGAGAGAGAGAGAGAGAGAGAGAGAGAGAGAGAGAGAGAGAGAGAGAGAGAGAGAGAGAGAGAGAGAGAGAGAGAGAGAGAGAGAGAGAGAGAGTTATGAGCATGTATTACTCAATTTCTGGTAACTAATAGGGTATGCAAAGGTGACAATTTCCTCAAGAAACAATTTGATGTATGATTATTGTTGATGATGAATTAGAAACTTCCAAAATGAGGCAACAAATGTACATATGAGTCATATGATACAAGCTACAACAATCGGGAAGAAGTCACACACCAAACGAGCAACCAAGAAGTCAAACAGCTATTATAGCTCTAGACCTCGGGGTGGCTTTCTTATTCTTGGCTCAAGCTTCGCCACAAAACCCCAGAGGAAATGCAAATGTATGATTTAGAAATATGAAAATAGAAAGACAAACAATCACTAAAAAGAGAATGCATGCCAAAGATAAACTAAAACAAACCAAAAATCTCACTCACAAAGTACAACTTGTGATGGAGTATACGAGCGTCTCTAACAGGTTTTCTAAAATTTCTCGGCAAAATTCAAAATCTCTGAAAAAAATTACATCCATCTCCAACATATTCTCATTTTCAAAATTCCAACATTGATTCGGGTTTAATACCGATATTTTAGAAACAAATCTAATAAATCTAAGTGTAGTGCTTGGGGTCTTGATCTTTTTTTGGAAAGGAAGAGTGTGCGAGTTGTTTATTTCAAGAATAGGCTAGATCCAACCAACTGTACCTTTTCTCTTATAGCTAGGAAAGTTATACCTAAGAAAGAAAGTGCATGATCTCGCGAATTACTTCTGAATAAATTCAGAAATCATATGTAAGAACTATAGCATTTCGTAGTTTATTGAAAAATCTATTTTGATTCTCTATCAACCAATAATGTGGGATCATTAACATGGTTAAAGCTAGGAATGGTGATTTTCCCCGATCCGGTGGGGAACCCGGTTCACCCGCCCCGAACGGGGCCGGGGATTCCCCGGAAAAATGGGTTTCGGGGGTGGGGGCGGGGGCGGGGATACCCGGTTGGCTAAAAGCAGGGCCGGGGCCGGGTGAGGGGTCCCCCGCCCCGCCCGTACCCGGTATATATATATACACTTTTAATTTTATATTTATATATAATATATTATTATATTTACTTTTAATTTTTTTATTTACTTACACCTATCAATTTTACCTAAGGACGGACTAAGGCTACTGACTTTGAAATTTCAATTTCATATTTCATTCACACTCACACAACACAAATTGGCAAACATAAAAAAGAAAAAAAACCCTAGTCTTCTTCTCCACAAGTCCACACCGCTCACTCACCAGTCACCAGTACCACTTCAGCAATCAGCAGTCACCGCCGGTCTTCTTCTCCTCGACGGCGGTTCTCCGCCGATCATGCGTGACGCCGCTCACCGCTCGCCGGCCATAGTCTCAGCCAGTCTTAAAGAACGTAAGTTAGAACCGGGTCGGGGCCGGGTCTAAATCGGGGATTTGACCGGGGTTTGACCGGGTAATTGGCCGGGGACGGGTGTGAGATCCCCGTACCCGGGCGGGGGCGGGGGCGGGTCGGTGTATTCAAAAGCGGGGACGGGGGCGGGTAAGGGGGTCCCCGCCCCAAACCCTGCCGTTACCATCCCTAGTTAAAGCTAAATTGTTTGAAGTCCAGACGCAGCATGGTACTCTTTTTACCACTATGTTAATTTAGAGATGGTTTCAAAATAAATATTTTATCAATATAGAACACTCATCGATAAAATGTGGCCACACCCACACGCAATGCAGCGGTTGCAAGCAGAGTGTGGCCACACCCGTGACCTCGATGCCGTCAGCCCACCGGTTTTAAACACGCCGAACCCCACCCTTGCTACGCACGGCCTAACAAAGAAAATCGAATTTTTTAACAAGCCACATTGACAAAAATCATTATTTACTCCTTTTTTTTTTATAATTTTACACGTCAGTTAACCTTTTCTTTTTATTTATATAACACTATAACAGGTTCCAATAATTTCCTTTCACCCCTTTTGGAATAATTTGAACTTTTTGATCGCCCGGAAACTTCTCGTCAAAATGCATCATCTCCGATCACTTCTCCCGGCAATCTTCATCGCCGCCGCCGTCCTCCGCTCTCCTCCGCCGGTACATTTTCCGTCACACGATTCTTAATACATTATTCAACAAAAAAAAAACTCCATTAAACTTTACTCTTTTGCATTCACAACTTAAAAAAAAAAAAGTAAAACCCTAACTTTTCAAAAACCTTAATTTATCGTCAGGTTTCAGCCCAATCGCTATCGTTAAGATCATCATCGTTCTCCGTTGCTCTAGAAACACTTCAGAAGCATATCAAGTAAGTTTGATTTCAAGAAGAACAATAATTTAGTAGTAATTTCTTTGATTTTTTTGTTTTTTTTTTTAATTTATTTTAATTTTATAAGAGGCTAAGTTAAATCAAGTGAGAACCACAAAAATGTTACAAATATGTGAGATTCGGCTAAAAGAATAATTTTTTGTACGATTTTTTTTCGATCAAAATGTTAGAATTTAATATATTGTTTCATATATGTTTGTGTTGATATTTTCACGTGGATGTTGCTCACCATGTGAACACAACGGCTGTGTTTGGCAAATTAGCTGATAGCTGATAAGCTAGTTAGTGGCTGATATGCTAGCTCATGAATAAATTGCGTTTGGAAAAAAACTAGCTTATGACTATGTAAAATGACCAAAAAGGGTATCTTGGGTATAATAATTAATATTAATAGGGTTATAGTTGGAAAAAGCTACAAAAAGCTTCTGAAAAGCTGCTCCAACTTGCGTTTCAATAAGCTAGCTTATGGTCCATCCGTACATGTACTAGCTTATAAGCTAGCTTATTTTTGCTAAACCCAGACAAACATATGTGAAACAATAGTTAAAGTCGTAGTCTTTGATATAAAAAAAATCATGTAAAAAAATATTTGTATGTCAGTTCTCACTGGTTTGTAAGATTCTTGTGGTTTGTGTTTGATTATCGTCCATTTTGTAATCTGTTGTTTTCGTTGTGAGATTGTTTTCTGCAGTTATGATTTTCAGAACGTCGGGCTTCTCCGCCGTGCGATGACTCACTCGTCTTACTCCGAAGAAAACAACAAGGCGTTCGGTATTCTAGGCGAGAACGTAATCAAGACGGCTGTTTCGCTCAGATTGTTAGCTAAAGACGTGGATATATCGTCGAAGGATCTGAATGATCGGTGTCGGAGGTATCGAAGGTGGAGACGTCGTGTGCCGTTGACGGCATGCGGTTAGGGCTGCAGAACGTGGTTAGGGTTTCTCCGAAGACCAATTCTTCTACTTCCTCGGTTGTGTGTGGTGCTTTTAGGGCGATTTTTGGGGCCGTTGCGCTCGATACGGGGAAGTCGGATGATGCTGGGAATGTGTTCTTGGCGGTTCATGGTGGTGCTGGAGGTGCGCTTTCGATGTAAGTAGTAAGTACTAATCCCATTTCATGCTCCTTGTTTGTAAGTACATTTGATGCTTATTAGTAATGTGCTATTATTAGTGGATTCTGAAGTCTACGATGTACTCCTACCACGTTTTGTTCATTATTCCATGCCTATTTGATTGTTCTTGTTGGAGTTTCATCGGCTAGACTCGGACCATTTTGCTTCTATATATGTTGGAACATTCGTTCTCTTGGTTCTTTTGGTTTTGGAGGGTAATTTGGGGTTTGACATATTTTCAATTGTTATTAGAGTCAAGGGTCACCACTTTAAGACTAGACACTTTGGGGCAATCTGTACTTATCTTGGCCACCCCCTGTCTAGCCCCATATCGACACGTTACTTTAGAACAATTTGTGCCCATATAGCCTCTATGGGAGGAGGTGTTTTGGAGGTTCACATCGGCTAGACTTGTATCATTTTTCCTCTATATATGTTGGAACCTTTTTTCTCTCCTTAAGGGTTCTTTGAGAGAGTAATTTGAGGGTTCCACATATTCTCACAATCTTTATTGATTTAAAGCTCTCTTTGATGTTCAGTAACACTCTGCCGGTAACCACTTGGGTTGTGGACTTGTGGCGCACTGGTTAAGACTTAGAGAGTTGTAGTGTAAAATCTCATCTACCCTAGGTTCAAATCCTAGCCCCGTCAAGGAGGTTCATCTGCGAAGGCTCGAGGCCGTTTGTGGTCGTCAGGGAGATTAGTTGGTGCAAGTAAACTGGGCCGGAAACCCACGGTTATCCAGAAAAAAAAAGAACAACACTATGCTGGTGAGTTCTTAAGGGAAGGAAGGGATTCCATTTTAAATGCTTTTGTTTGGTAGCTATGGAGGGTAGTTTGGTTAGTTTAAGTTCTGTATTCATGGTGGTTTGGATGTTACAAGACTTCTCTTCAAAAGTTTTCTGTACTTCTAAATCCTTCCATTTAGGGGGAAGATTGTGGAGGAGATTATGCCCCAGAGATCATTCTAAATTACTCCTTTTGGTTTAAAAAAAAAGGACACGAAAACAAGGGATTTATAGAGAGTAGCAACTACCCTTCAAACTCCTTCGAATTTAAAAGCCACAAACAAGACACAAAAGTAGGGTAAAAGCATAGAAGAGTGTTACTTGGTTTAGATTTTTGTTAAGCCTATGCGTCCCCTTATCTTTTACCGGTATGTAAATTTATAGCTATGTGAAAGAGTAATGCACGTTTATGCTCTGATGTTGCTAGACTCTTCTGTATTCGAGAACTCAACCCCGAGGATGCCCCACAATAATTTTTTTTGAAGCATCGTTCTTTGTTCATCGCTTGAATGTTGACCTCCTTTTAGATGGGGAAAGTAATGTTTGGAGAGTAAAGTTTAGCTGCAAACCTGTTTTTCCTTGTGAAATGGGGGACAAATGTGATGAAATGGGGGACAAAGGGGACCGTAAGTAACATGTGTCCATGTTTGTTCCCATTCATCATGAATAATGAACGTGAAAGTTTTATGTCATTCATGATGGATGATACACCATTCATGATGAATGTCCCATGAATGTTTGGGATATTTGACGGTTGTTCCATTTGATGCAGTCTTTTTCATGTATTATAGATTAATCGCACAAAATTTCGCACCATCACAACTTGCACGTTTCATTTTTTTTCCCTTTTCAGTTTATTAACAATGTTGCTCGTTTTCTTGGCTGCCAGCATAATATCAATTCTTTCCTTTGTAATAATGGTATTTTGCATCTTTGGTGCGCACCTGTACGGTGTTGCTATCTATAACCCCTTCCTACCGTCTTTGCACTCACCTAAATCTATACCCTCTATATTCTGGGTCCCACGTGTGCACTTACATACACTTGTCTATGCCTCCAATAATAGGTATGGATAAAAAATAAAAATAAAAGTCCTTTTGTTTCACATATTTTGCATTTGTGGCCCATGTATAAATGTCCTATCTCAATCCAATCTCCTTCAAAAGGAGATACCATGTTATTATATTTTGCATTTCTGTCCCATTTATAAATGTCCTTCTAAGTCCTATCTCAATCTAATCTCCTTCAAAAGGAGATACCATGTTATTTAAATCATTATCCAAGTCATGCTATGCCACATGTAGTGTTGAGTCTTTCATATGCCACATCACATGTAGATTATGAAACCTTTTGTCTACTAAATTCTCCAACAAAAATATATGATATGATAGTTGCATTTAGCTCTTCATCATTTCTTTAAAAAATGTTCAAAATAATATTGAATATATTATTTAACACCAAACAATTGAATTAACTTTTAAACAAACTTCATACAAAATGGAACCTTTATCACAAAATGTTTGTTACAAAGTGATAGAGACCATTTTGTCTTTGGTGAATCAATTAAACCAGAAAAAGTGATAGAAAAATTATAAAAATCATTATGAAAGAAGGGATATTACGAATGACATTTAATAAATAAAGATGAACGTAGTACTCATTTGATTTATTTAAAAAAATTGGTGGGTTTAGGCAACTTTATTTTGGTGGAAAGAATAAAGGAATAATTAATGTATTAACATCCAAACATTGATTTTGGAAATCTTGGGGAAAAGTACTATTTCATCTTTTTTCTATTCAATTCTAGAATATTATGGATTTAAAAAAATCGATAATATCTGTTTAGTGCTTTTTTAACGTCAAAGAGGAATAGAGGCAAGGAGCCAAGGAGCTTCGATTAAATCATCACCCTCGCCACTCGACCTCAAACTTGACTTTTATTAAACAACCAAATCCAGCTAAAGGCTGAAAACAAATACAAGGGAGAAAGTCAACCAAAAAACAAACAAGAAGAAAGCCCAAGAGAAAAAGGAAAAAAAAAACATGATTAGCCATGTAAAAATCTAATTTGCCAGAGCCCTTTAAGAGATGGTTTTAGGGCATGCATGCTTAATGGGTTCATAGTTTGTTTAATCAACTATAGATGATTATTCGGTGGTGGCTAAATATATAGAAAGTGACTTAAGTTTTTTTTTGGGAAGGTTCACCTGGACTTTGGCCAGACTACATCCTTGACAATTTTTAATGAGAGCTAAAGCATGCTCCCCTGGGATTAACACTCAGTGGCCCATGGTTGCTGACCCCCGGATTCGAACTTGGGTGGGTTTTTCCCCAACACCAATCCTTAACCGGTAGGCTGCCCCATTGGGGTTAAAGTGACTTAAGTTATATTTGGCAAACTAGCTAATAAGTTAGTTGAGAGCTTATAAACTAATTGTTGACAAACAAGCTAGGTAGTAGTTGATAAGCTAGCTTATGAGTAAATTATGTTTGGTAAAAAAAATAGCTTATAAACATGTAAAACGACCAAAAAAGGTATCTTAGGGCATAATAATTAATAGTAATGAGAGTATAATTGGAAAAAGCTACAAAAAGCTCCTAAAACGTTACTCCAACTAACGTTTCGATAAGCTAGCTTATAAGGTAGCTTATGGTCCATCCAAACATGTACCAACTTATAAGCTAGCTTATTTTTGCCTAACAGAGCCTTATTTAGTAATCGGTTTTTAATGATTGCCGTATATAGAAAGCCAAATATTTTTCAAACCTGTCCCTCCCTCTTAAAAAACATAATCATGTTGCTTATGAAAACATCATCTCAAATAAAAATATTCTTAATCTATATAAATAAATTAATCTACACAAACATCTTTATCCATATAAACTTAATCAAAAACCAATTAAAATATCATACTCAAATATCTTAGTGTGTTTTGGATTGAAACAAAGTTAGAAGATAAAACAAAATAGAAATAAAATATTTGGGTTGGTTTTGGGGACCACTACCATTTGTAGGATAGTGGAGGAGGAACACTTCTACCAACCAAGATAACTCATGAATTAGAATAAAATTTTAAAAAAGAAAAAAGAAAGAGAAAGAGACCCTCCATCTAATTGAAGTGTTGCTTAAATGTTGACAACTTGACATTGTCTTATTGAACACCATCTGTTAATTATATCATTTAACATGCCCATTCATTCTTGTATTAGAATTCAATACTACCATATGCATTAATTGTCGGTGTTTCGATCAATTTGCATATCCTTCAAATACGGAATTGACATATAATTATTAGGTCTGTTGGATTGCCGATATCAATCTTTTGTCCGAAATATACACATCTACTCAATTTTTATGTTGAAAAGTTAACTTTTATGGCTCAATTGAAAGTGATTCAAAACCTACATATGAAATGCAAATCACCGATGAATATCAATATCAAGATTGGATACAATACATTTAATTTGTAGTTTTCATTTCTGAATTTTTCACGTTCCTCTTATGTACAACATTCTAAAATTCATCAAAAATCAATTTCGGATATTTAAAATGGTCATTCCAATTGCTTAATGTTTGTGAAATTGTTTAACTTTTTCTAACTTGCTCAATTTTTAAAAAAAATATTTGAAGATACATGTTTCCTTTATAATTTGACATATATTTTTTTTAATAATGTTATGTAGGTAGAAATTTCATTTTGGAGATAAGTTATGATTTTTTTTTAAATTTAAAGTTCATGATTGACCAAAACCTACTAAACCGTCTTTTATGGTTCGGGACTTTAGATTACTCCATTTAGTCACATGTTGCCAAACCACTTAATTTTTTCTCCTTACATTGTCATTAAAGATTGCTTTATTGTTTAGGGGATTAAACCATCCAAACCGTATCACTAATCTTTACCTATTATTTACCGGACAATACTTAACATTTGCTCGGTATTTGTTGCTTGCAAGCATTAAAAACTCTTAGTTATAGAAATCATGAGTCATATGAAAGTTACATTTAAATATCTTTGGTTTTTATGATTACGACAATGACAAATCTAATTCATAATCAATAACACAAAACCAAATACGGATGTACATATTCGGCAATGATGTACATATTCACCAAGGGATCACCGCGAGTTTTTTTTTCTTTGAATGGCAGATAAACTCACACATACGTTCATCCGGTATCCGGGATTCATTTGGGCACCCGACTAATCCGTGTATGGTCTCAAACCGGCCGGAAGGCTGGCCCAAAACCTGGGTATTGCCACTTGCAGCCATGAGTATCGAACCCAAATAGTTAAAGATACTATCTTTTGACTTTCAGGATGTTACCTCTACCAGTAAGCTAGACAAGCTTTGATAATCACGGACGAGTTAAAAAAAGCATGGTTTGAAAAAAAATAAAAATTCGTGGGGGTAATCCTTATGTATTACCAAGGGATGGAGGGATCACTGATAAAGAAAGAAAAATATCATATCAATAAAATTAGGGATTCATTTTAAACATATTCAATGGAAATGATAATTTAAAAAAATAGTTTAGTTTTACATAAGTGAGTGAATTGCTCACCAACCTATAAAAATGATTATTAGAAGAAACCTTCATGGTTGCAGAAACGCTTGGTTTTGATGCCTTCCACTAACGAAAGTTCAATTTAATCCGATATTGGGATAGACAAAAACCAAGCTTTTTGCATACTACAAGATATTTTCTTGTAATAAATTTTTTGTAAATATGAAAACCAAGAAAACCAACAAGCACAAAGACCAAAATTGCAATTTACTTTAAAAGATCAGGTTCATATGAGATCGTGTTGTTTTTGTAAGACCGATGAGACTGAGACCAAGACTTTACACATGAAACTTCATAGAAAAACACCGTGAATGTAAAAAAAAATTGAACTTTCATGGTGAAATCAGTGTAAATGTTACATTCACAGTGTCTTAAACTGTAAAGCTTCGAAATTTTTGACTTTCACAACATTTTACCTTCATAGTGTTTTGCTGTGAAGTTGCATGTGAAAAGTCTTGGTCTCACTAATCTCATGGCTACAATTTGGTCTCACACATGAACCTATAAGTCTTACTCTATAACGTAATTGGCCCAAACTCTCATAAAAATTTGTTGTGATTAGGTCCTTAGGAAAGTTGTGATTGAATCCTTCCAAAAACAAGTATTGATTGGGTCATTCAGAAATATATAAGTTCGTAATTATGTCTTTCATTAAGTAGCCATGAATTAAAGTTGTCCGAAATCATTTGATGACTTGTTGATTATAGTTTGTCTAACATTTGTGTGAGGATCGTTGGAAATTCGTCAATAAACATTGTCAAAGATTACTTAGCAATATCCTTCATGTGCCATTATTTTTCAAACCTTCACGAACCATTATTTTTTCATAGATATATTCGCTATTAAAGTCTATTATAGAGTACTAGCTATATTTTCGTTTAGAAAATAAATTTCTTTAACAAAATTATACTTGCATTTTGTTATAAAAATATTATCATATTTATGTCATTGTGTATGTTTCAGAAAATACTCTTGAATTTTAATCTTAAACTCTTATTGTTGGAGCTAGTGATGTTATGTCATGTTGTTATTATATTTATATAAAAGTTAAATTATTGGTACTGAAAAATCATTATCATTCATCCACTTATGTATTTCTGGTCGGTTTGGATTATATGAACATGTATTAAATTCAATTAATTATTACTCAATGTTTTAGAAAAATCCATTTGATGGTCACTTAACATGATAATCCCAATTACAATGATAGAACCTTAGTTTTGGTTACAAATTAGAGTGATAACTAATAAATAACCACGAAAAATACCGATCGTATATTATTTTATATTGCAAAACAATATATGTGAACTTACGGTTTATTTCACAATGTAACATAAAAGATACAAACATTAGACATTAAATTACTACATTGATAAATAACATACTATTTTCACATGTATTGTTGTTTACAACATGAAACAACACATATAATCAGTTTTCACATTTCTCAGTGTTTTTTGTGTTTCTCAATTGACTAGTTCCTTACAAAATATATATTTATTTGCCTATACCAATCACTATTAGAATGTTGAGCAAACTACAATCTATATATATATAAAAGGAAGATCTACAAAGAATGATGTGGCACATTGTGAGAGTAGGATTTGCCTCTAGAATTTTTCTCATTGTTTTGAATTTTTTTAATATGTTAAATAAGTTAAAGACTATACTACCCCTTAATTAAAATTTGTAATTTACTATGAAAAGGCTTCTTTGGTAATTTGGCTTACAATTTAATTAGCTTTAAATTTTAAATTATTTAACTTCCTATGGACATTCAATTTGGCCTCTTCAAATTCTCATTTATTACTTAAAGAAAAAACCTACAACAAACTCATATATAAATACAACATAACCAATGCTCCCTCAAAATGTAATATATAAACAACCTTTATGTTCTATGTTATGTTCTATTATGTTTGTATGTTTGTTTGTTGTTTCTCTTTTGTAGAATTTGTTTTCTTCAATACTATTGCTCAATCTTCAAAAAGTTTCAGGTAACATATCATTTTTTATTAGTAATTCTACGATTTATGTGACTTATATGTTATTTTGGGGATGAGTATCATTGGTTTTTTTATATATAAAAAGATTTTCATATTTTTTGTATGTTACGATAGAATAATGTTTTTTTACTATTGTTTTGCATTTGATTGTTATGTTGTATCGATGTTGTAAGTAATGTTATTTTTTCTAATGTGTTTTGCTTATTATATATATATATATTATGTGGCTTATATGTTTTTTTTTGGGATGAGTATCATTGGTTTTTTAAATATAAAAAGATTTTCATAGTTTTTGTATGTTACGATAGAATAATGTTTTTTTACTATTGCTTTGCATTTGATTTTTATGTTGTATCGATCTTTTAAGTGATGTTATTTTTTCTAATTTGTTTTGCTTTTATTTTTGTAGTTTTTTATAAAAGTTATTTTTTGTTGACAACAATCAAACTACAACTTATGATCTACATGTTTTTTTTTACTTTTTATTTTGTTGTGGGTTCTTTTTGGATTCTGTTATGTATTTATAATTTCTCAATTTGCAATTTTAAAAGAAAAAATCCAATAATGAGATGACATTTTTCTAAGCATCCAATCTCAAACTTCTTCTTTAATTTTTCCTTGAATATTTCTTTTTTTGATGTAGTTATTAACAAAATATTTTATCAAATATGATTATTCATATTCTTTGGTTGCACCTAAATTTATTTATTTATTTTATTTCACATTAGTCTAATATGTTTATCCACATAACATTTGAAAATCAAGGGCAATCTTCTACTGTAGTGATGGTGGCATTGATGCGAAAGAAAGCAATTCTTTGGTTTCTACGTTTTACAAGGGATCAAGTGTAAACTATTTAAGCAATTTGATAAGTAAAAATGTCACTAAAAATATTCTTTTGATTTCTCTACTTTGTCACTGAAAATGTCTAAATGAAGCATAATAGTTGAAGATCTCCTAAAAATATTGATATCTAAAGTGATAAAACAATTTGATAGAAATAAGTTGTCTTGAATGTGTGTAGTTAAAGTGAAGACAACACCTTCACAAAATTTTGTAGGGACATGGTGAAAGGGTTTAAGGTAAAAAAAAAGGGACAAATACTAATGGCTAATTTAACAATTACTAATATACTATTGATTATAAGGTTCTATCTTTTGTTTCCTCATTATCATATTTTTATATAACTTTTAATATACCATAATTACATATGACTTTCTACCTTCTTTGGTCACCTTATATAAATAAATTAAGAAAACCATTAATGTTTATATAAAAATTTATATCGCAAATTTCAACTATTCATTTAATACATTGAACTATTAATTTTTTTAATTACTACAAATTTAAACAATAGAAATTCGTGTAGAAACTATTTTTTAGATGATCAAAATATGGATAAGCAACCAACTCAACCACAAAATGTAAACATAAATATTTTGCATGATTATTTTAGTTTAGAACTCAAATTATTGATCATGTAATTCATTCTCTTTTTCTTTTTTCTTGCTCTAGAGAGGTGAAACAAACAACTACTTAAAAAAATGAACAAATAATAGAGCAATCATATCGTATCTGAATAAAATCAAGTGTATTGTTTGTTATTATTTGATATATGGAAAATTAATTTATTTAACTTTGTCCAATATTTTTTAACAAGAAGTCTTCGCGACCGCGCAACGCGCGGTGGAAGCACTAGTTTAATTTATATGAATATTTGAAAATGGTCCCTATACTTCAATGGGTGTTGTTACCATCACCCCCTCTAATCTATAAGACCAATCAAATACACCTAGAAGTTTGAGAATATATAATTTTAAAATAAAAAGTCAATTTACTTATGGCTAGAACCATCTAAAAGTTTGAAACAGTGGGTAGAGGGGGGTGTAGTGATCCTTACCCTACTTCAATAAGGGGTATTTTTTTTTTATCCTATTTATACACGTATAATTAACAGAATATCCTTTTTATACGGGGATTTAGAAAATATACCCGAAGTTCGCCTATGAGTTCTCCGGGAGTTCGCCTCCCAATCACAATGCGCCACGTGGCGTTATCTATTAAAAAAAAAAATTAACGACAACTTCTGACGCAAACCACCAGGAGACGACACGTGGAGTTCTCCGGCCCCACACCGAGTTCTCCTTAGAGTTCTCCGGGCGGATATCGAGACGATGTGACTAGACAGCTTTTGTTTTTTTTAAAATTATAAATTAATAAATAAATTCTTTTATATATATATATATAATTATAAATATTATAAATTAACTAATTAAAAATTATAATTAAAAATTATTTAATATAAAATTATAATTATAAATTAACTAATAGGAAATTATAATTATAAATTAACTAATAGAAAATTATAATTATAAATCATGTAATACAAAATTTAATATGTTTTAAAAATTAAATAATAATACTATTTATTATGTATATTTCAAATTGAGAAAACCCAGTACTAAACTGTGTGATAAAACTGTCTCTGTGAGACTGGTGAGAACAACATATTTTAAATGAAAGTTCACATCAAATCATTTGTGAAGGTAAAAAAAATTAAACATTCATCGTAAAAACATATTAAAAACAGTATCGAAAAAATACAAAAAAAGGTAAAATAACGAAACATTCACAGCACAACACTGTCGTTGTGAAGGTTCATATTATTTATTTGTATTCTTCACAACATTTGAGTTGTGAATGTTTCGTTTTTTACCTTGTTTTGGAGTTTTATTTACCTTGACGATGTATTTTTTGAAGTTTCATACGTTAGGTATTGGTCTAACGCAGTCTCACAGAAACAGTTTGGTCTCACCTGATTTTATTTACCTTGACGATGTATTTTTTGATTAGACTAGACAACTTTTACTATTTGATTAGACTAGACAACTTTTTACTATTTGATTAGACTAGACAACTTTTTACTATTTGATTAGACTAGACAATCTTTTTACTATATTCTACCCAATACAGATATTTTTTTACCCAATACTACAATATAATTGTAACTATAAAAGGAGTGGGGAGGGGACCATTAGGCCACCACCAAACTCATTCTAAATACTCTCTGAAAACCGTTAGGCCAAGCATCGCCACCGAGCACTTAAGTCGGCCACCGACATCGTTCACCCTTTTCATTATCGTAGTCCATCATCTACGTCCATTACCACCGTTTCATCCCGTGATCTACAACTTTGACATAATGACGGTACGTGAGTTTACTTACATCTATATCTACCTAATATATATGTAGTGTCTATGTATGTATGTATGTATGTATGTATGTATGTATGTATGTATGTATGTATGTATGTATGTATGTATGTATGTATGTATGTATGTATGTATGTAGTTATATGTATAAAGTTAGGTTCATACAAGAACAATGTCAAAAAAAATAAGAAAAAAAATTAAACCACATGAAGTTTTGCACTAAGCTTGTAAAAAAACACATGTGATTACGCTACTTTGGCTACAACCTAAGATCGCAAGCCACGTCGTCCACACACCTACATTAGTTGTTAGTGTAAAATGAAATGTAAAATTACACGTAATTTAGTTATTTTCTTATTATTGTATTTTATCATTGTTTTCATTTATATCTTTTTATATATTTTCTGATCTAGTCAAACTTTTAAAGCAAAACATGGAAGAAAAGTTAAACCTTTTTCCTAAAATTTACATTGTGTCTCATAAAAAAATGGTTATTCTCAAGTGATTCCAATACATGTGCATATATTAACTATTATGTCGCTTAATTCCATGATATGTAAGTTTCCACTTTCTGAATTGGCTAAAGTTAATTTATGGATTTATTAACTAAATACCAATTTAAATATTATATTTAATTTAAAAAAGAAAAGAAAAAATGATTTTGTCGTAAAAAATAAAACTGTCACCAATTTTGACTTATTTGGTGAGTTATTTATCTTTTTCTCTTTTGAAATATGGGTATTCAATGGTAAAATGATCTTTGTCCTAATACTTTTATCTTTTTTATTATACTAATAGTTTCGTAGAAATACTCAATTAAAATTGTTTAAATTGTTATTAAGCGTTAATTAAATGTTATTTAACATACTGATTTGTATTTTTTTTCTTTGAATTAACTTGTCATCGTTTCAAAGTGGTATTAATTAATGTAAAAGATGTATTTTATATATTTTACAAAAAAAACATATTTTTTTAGATAAAGAATTACATGTAAAAGATGTATTTTATATATTTTAAAAAAATATATAAATTTGACAAAATATATAAAATACATCTTTTACATCTTAAATTTGACAAACTTTATAGTGGTATTAATTAATGTTTTTTTTGTAGAGAAGAAGGAGAAGATAGCTGTGACGTTGAGGTCACAACTGAAAGTTCTTCCAGAACTTAATGATAAATTACGATCAAGACCTAACGCATTAGCACTGTTTAGGAAAACTTGTTTTGGACCTTGGTTAGAAATAAATGAGACGCACGGAGATCCTCTGTTAATTCATACTATTATTCAATGCCAGGTTCATTCAAATGCAAAAATGGAGGAACTATTATACCGTGTTGACGGAACCTTGTTGCGCTTTAGCAAACAAGATTTTTGTCTTATTACCGGTTTATTATTCGGAAAGGAAAAACAACCAGACCAGAATACTCCTACGTCACTTATCAGTAGAATATTTCATAATGGAGAACATTGGAGAGAGGTGACGGTGGGGGATTTATATAAGTTAATGGGAAATAATTTTAGTAATTTAACGGATGAGGATGCAGTCCGTGTTGGTCTACTCTTAGTACTTGACCTTGTATTCCTAGGTCGACAAAAGGATTATACCATCCAAAACTGGACTCTACAATTAGTTGAAGATATAAACTCATGGAATAGGTATCCTTGGGGTTCATTAATATGGCGTGTAACATTTCAACAGTTATACAATGCTATCTCAAAGAGAACAGTTGAAAACAAGGAACCTAAAAAGTATACATTGGCGGGATTCATATATGCCTTCAAGGTTCGTTTTTATTGGTTATTTGGTTTATTAATATTATTCATAGAAAAATAAGCATATTCTAACGACGTCAAAATTTTTACATGACAGATATGGATCTTTGAGACCTTTCCACAAGCCCGTGACTATTGTAAAAATAAGCGGTTAATTCCAAGGGCAGTTGGATGGAAAAGACTCACCCTGATCAAATCTGATTACTGCCAAAAGTTTCTTAAATTTGAGGTAAAATGTTTAGTCGTTTTGTAACTTATATTTTAGTGTTTTTGACTTATTTAAAAAACATCCCTAACAATTTATTTTGTGATTTTATCAGGAGGGGCAGAAACCAACGATGCTACTACGACCAACCGCAGAAGAGTCTAGACAATGGTGGTGGGTGTCAAGTTATCCCTTTATTGACCCGATCGAAATAGGTGGGGCCGACGCAGGTGGTGTGCATAACCATGTTGGTGATTTACACCATGGCCCATCCGGTTCACAGGCCCAGGACGGTGGAGATTATGTTCCATTCGGAGTCCAACACGAGCCTTCGTGGACTGGTTACGGGGATAACGTCAACCCAAGCATATACAATGGCATGAACCTGGACGCGGACATCTTCACGGTCGCAGACCAATACCAGCCGCGACATTCAATTGCAGTGCCCTCCGAATATAAGGACTATTTGACAGATTATATCAAGGTTGAGTTGGATACTCGTTTTGACAATCTCAAGACAGATATTGGTGGATTAATTTGAGGATAAGTTAGGCCAATTTATAGAGAAAATGCCTGCACGTGCATCTTTCCAAGATGACCAGGTTAGAATATAACGTTTATTACTTAATATCTCTCGACGTATAATCTAAATCTAATACTATTATCCATGTGCAGTATATGGCATTCGAGCCCCAACATCATTCTCCACAGGCGCATGAAGTATTTGACTTGAACGAGACGTCATGTTCTTCGAAACATGTTGTCGAATCGGATCCCGGTTTTCTCTCACCGCCTATGGTTGAGCCCATTGGAAAGAGAGAGAGCAAAAAGTCGCAGTGGCTTCAATATCCATGGACCTTGGGAAAGAAAAAAAAGCAACCAAAAATGGATTTATCGACATTACCTGACAAAACCTCCACCATGGTAAATGTTGAAGATTTGTTCAACACCAACCGCTTGCCCAAGGAATGCACATTACGACTTCTACCAGTATGGAAGCCTGGGCATGAATTTTGGGCAAGACTTCTTGGAAAGTATGATTCTGGCTACTATGAAAACACGGTATGTTTTTTATCTGTTTATTTTTTTTAAATATGGATATATGACAACCGATCTTGTGTAGATTCCTTGCATGTGTTGTATGTCGTGACCCGTCTACATCAGAGAACTTATGACAACAGATCTTGTGCGAGATTCCCCTGCAGTGTGTTGTCACGATCGTGACCCTCTACATCAGAGAACTTATGACAACAGATCTTGTGTAGGATTCCCATGCAGTTGTTGTCATGTCGGGACCCGTCTCCATCAGAGAACTTATGGACAACAGATCTTGTGTAGATTCCTGCGTGTGTTGTCATGTCGTGACCGTCTACATCAGAGAATTATGACAACAGATCTTGTGTAGGATTCCCTGCATGTGTTGTCACGTCGTGACCGTCTACATCAGAGAACTTATGACAACAGACTTGTGTAGGATTCCATGCAGTGTGTTGTCACCTCGTGACCGTCTCCATCAGAGATATCATTTGGTTAGTTGTGTTGGCTAGTTAAAGTGGGTGCAAGAGTTCTAATTCCACACTTGCCTTTCATTCAAACTTTCATTACACACATGGAAACCTACACCATATGTTTACAATGGGGTGGCTCGTTTCAAGTAGTTAATGGTGTAATGAATATATGCCATTACTACTCGAAGACGCATGTTCATTTGCCTACACCATTAAATATCGTTCTTGTATAGGCTCGTTGCAAACAATTTACATTTAGGCACTCCTTCCTTATGGTACAAAAATCCGATCATGATAATGCAATATATGGTTTGCTGCGATGATGAGTTCAGATGTTTTGGGAGATCTGTCAACTCTACACAACATTTGATACTTTATTGTCGAGCATTGTGGTGGTATCAACATGCTTATCAACAACCTATTAATCAAGATGGAACTTATAATGGTGCCCCAACACAATTATGAGTTCATCAACAGTACCACAACAAACCCCCCAAAACATCCCACAAAATTTCTCACAACAGTACCGCAAGAAATCCAACCACAGTTCACAACAACTCCAACAAGACTCACCACAACATTCCCACATGTTTTTGGTGTTGAAATATCCAGATTTGAACGAGACACACCTGACAATGAAAGCTTTGATGGAAGCAAAGTAAAAGATGATGTCGAGGTGCCGCTGAAATCTGGGATTCCATTGCATGATGACAATGATGAAGGTCCGAGCAACGACTACGATCAGATCATTCAACGATGAAAAGACGGATAAGGGAAAGAGTTTTGGGGTATGCCTGACCCCTTACCCTTTTCCACCCCTAGATGTCAAACCAAGAACCAATTATCATACCAACCACATCGCATGTGAAGATGTTTCAAACATTCGAGAACAAAAAAGAGTTGAGGTTAGCCGTGGCTTTAAAATGTGTACACGAGAATTTCCAAGTTAAGGTGAAAAAATCTGATTAAGGATAGGTACGAAGCAATCTGTTCACGAGGGATGTGAATGGCGTTTGATGGCAGCCGTTGTTGAGAAGGGTCATGCTATGCTGCAAGTACGGGATTTCACGATGTTCACACGTGTTCAGAACCAAATCCAAGCAAACACCGTAATGCCACACTCAAGTCTTGGGACATATATGAAAGAGGAATTAAGGGACTGCAAGAGGGACTATCGTCCACATGATATCATCAATGATATCGGGCAACGAATGAATATTGGCATCTCTAATAATCAAGCGTGGGGGGAAAAGATGCATGCGCTGAACTCCTGAGAGAAGCCAGAATCATCGTTTGCACAACTCCCGGTTACTTCCACAATTTAAAGAAACACATCCCGCACTGTCGAGAAATAGTTTTAGACCCAACGGGACGGTTTGATATGTTGTTCCTTGCGCTTGGATGCTCGTAATATTCGTTTTTTAATAATTTCTTGTATTATTAATTTTGATTATTGTTCAATACGATGACTTGGAACATCTGTAGATTCGCTCGTTTCCAGAAGGCCTACGTCGTTGCTGATAATGGATGGTGCCCACTGAAGGGGACTATGTGGGCTCAATGTTCTTAGTGTAGGATGGACGCAAACAACCGATTTGTCCATTGTATGGAGTCGGAAAGTCAGAAAGTGGTCAAGCGTGGACTTGGTTTTTAAGGAGGTTAAGAGGATGTATCGGTGAACCAACCATCTTACATTTGTAACCGACAGGCGCCTGCAATTGAGTTGGCAATTAGAATGGTCTTCCCAATGCCCATCACGGACTTTGTGCACGACATTGGTCGTGAATCTGCGTCTGACCTCAAGAGAGATTAAAGCGCGGAAAGGATGTCTGGGAGGCATGCAAAGCTTACAAAGTGTCAGATTTTCAGGCCACTATGGATTTGATGAGACATAGTTTACCAGATCGGCCGAATATCTTGCAGATGTTGGTATCCAAGATGGCTAGATCACTGTTTCCTGGATTGCGATATAGCTCGATGACTTTCCAACAGTGCGAGTCCATTAATCGATAACTAGATTCGCACGTTACCTTCCCATTACCATGTTGGTCGAGTATTATCGTTCAACATTACAAGATTGGTATTTCAAGCGTGGTATTATTGCAGGTTAGTATTATTCAACACGGTGTTTTGGAATTTATATTAACCGTTTTACATCTTTCAGTACAAGTGTAGAATAACCATATTTTGTTTTATAGGGAAAGAACAACATCCACTCACTCTATGGGCGCAGGCCAAAATTGAGAAGAGGATTCATAAGAGTGCGAATTGGGGGGTGTATGGCATTTCAGAAATAGAGTTTGAAGTGCATGAGGCCTACAAGACTGAAAAAGTCCATTTGCGGGAACGGACATGTACATGCATGCAGTGGCAACTTTCTGGCATACCATGTGGTCACCTTATAGCAGCTATCCGGAGTTTGAATCATACAGACTGCTACCAGTGGGCATCTAGCTGCTTTACATCAGATGCTTATCGCAGAACATGGGGATACCAGGTGAACCCTCTTCCATCCCCGTCGGAGTACGAGTTGCCGCCAGAACGCATGACGGTCTTCCCTCCTTCCAAGGAACACAGAAACTCTGGAAGACCACGCGACCGCGATCGTATCCCGTCAAGAGACGAGGAACCAATAGTGAAACGTTGCAGTCGATGTGCACAGAGAGGGCATTTCAGAAACAAATGTCCAGAACCTATGCCGGCACCTAGCTCTTTGCCTGGATCATCAAGTAGACGTAACAGATCTCAAAGCCGTACCACATATGAGAATGAAAACCAACAGGAGGATGTATTTGGTACTTACAATTTAGGCGATTAAAGGTTGTAAGGGCCAATTTGTTGTTTGGTTTTATGTTTTTAACTTTCATGTCTTTAAATTTCATGACTTTAACTTTTGTGATCTTGACAATGTTTAATGTGAGTCTCTACCTTTCATGTAATGTTTTCCTGTATTTCAGCATAATAATGTAGTGTGGTTTTTATTACGTGTGAAAAAACATATTGAAAAAGCAAACTAATGAATGCAAGATTTGTCTGAATGTCAACATTTTACACAAGACTCAGACATCTTTTTCTTTTGTGATGGATGGGTTAGGACATAGATAATTTTTTATTTGAGATGGATAATTTTTTTTTTCTAAATCAGTCTTAATGTCAACCGCTTCGTTACCTGCTTTTTAAAAATGTAGTGGTTTTTCTCAATTTGAAATATAAATAATAAAGCTATTATTATTTAATTTTTAAAACATCTTAAATTTTTTATTAAAAAATTTTGTATTATTATTTAATTTTTAAAACATATTAAATTTTGTATTACATGATTTATAATTAATTTTCTATTAGTTAATTTATAATTATAATTTCCTATTAGTTAATTTATAATTATAATTTTATATTAAATGATTTATAATTATAATTTTTAATTAGTTAATTTATAATATTTATAATTATATATATATATATAAAAGAATTTATTTATTAATTTATAATTTTAAAAAAACAAAAAGCTGTCTAGTCACATCGTCTCGATATCCGCCCGGAGAACTCTAAGGAGAACTCGGTGTGGGGCCGGAGAACTCCATGTGTCGTCTCCTGGTGGTTTGCGTCAGAAGTTGTCGTTAAATTTTTTTTTTAATAGATAACGCCACGTGGCGCATTGTGATTGGGAGGCGAACTCCCCGGAGAACTCATAGGCGAACTTCGGGTATATTTTCTAAATACCCGTATAAAAAGGATATTCTGTTAATTATACGTGTATAAATAGGATAAAAAAAATACCCCCTTCAATAACTATAATTATTGTTCATATTGATTACGTTTTGCTTTGAAAATGGTCCTTGATCATTAATTTTGTTAAATATTTTCGTGAAGTAAAAGCATTTATGTCTTTTTTTTCGTTTTTTTTGTCTTTACTTAAATGACCAAAATTATAGTTTAATTGATTTCTTTATTTAAAGAATCAAAACAGATAAAATAAAAGAGAATAAAAAACATAAATACATTTTACTTAATGGAGACTTTTAACGAAGTTAGGGGCCGTTTACTTGCTCTAACCGAGTTAGTTCTGACCCGGATAAGAGTGCTGACCCGAATTAGTGCTGACCTAGATAAGTGCTATTTGGGTTAGAGTGTTTACCTGATGTTTATGGTAAGTGCTTACCAACCAATAAAATGACCATTTTAACCCTTTGTAATGTTCATCTCTTTTATTTTTCTTTTTTTTTGTATCAAATTATTAATTTTTATTCTCTTATTTTGTAGTATAATATGTTTTCAACTGAATTTCGATAAACTCGAAATCGGTCGAAATTCGATTCGGTTTTACATGTTCTATTTCGAATTCGAATCAAGTTTCGAATTTACTTAAAAAACTTCCAGACCCGAACAACTTGATTCGAAGAATTCGAGAAACCCGAAATTCGACTCGATAGACACTCCTAATTTTAAACTTTTTTGCAATTGTAAGTTAAATAAGGTGTAATTATTTCTATTATTGATTTTTAATAAAAGTAAAAAATATATTTTAAATAAACATGTAATTACTTTTAATATTAATTTGTTTAATAAAAAAATTAAAACATTTTAAATAACATATAATTATCTTTAAAGTGAATTCTTTAATAAAAAAAAAACAAATTCAATTTAAAAACGGTACAGTTATTTTAATATTAACTTTTAATAAAAAAAAAATAGTTTTATTTTTAAAATTTATAGAAACCCTAATTTATGAAAAGGTGTCTCTCTCGTCCACCGTACACTCTTTTCCAACTTTTCTTTGATCTTTCTTCTTCCTACACCTCCGCCATACGCCGCCATCCCTCCACCACATTCCAACCACCACGCCACGACCACCACCACATATGAGCAGATCTTCATTTGTATTTCCCAAACCACATACACCTGCTTATGGGTTTATTGTAGTGCCACCGGAAAATCACCATTGCCACCGGAAAATCACTATTGTTACGAACGCCGACGGGACTCATCTGAAAGAGGATAGGAAGGGTAATGGACGAAAACTCAGAAACTGACCCCGGTAAGCGTGATTTTGGATCTAGTCCGGTCAGTCCTCGGCCAGTGCATCGGTCAGTTTTCAGTCAGTTTTCGGTCAGATATCGGGTTTGGTAAACACCCTGACTGATGACCGAGTCAGATCTGCTGACCGAGTCAGTCTGGGTCAGTGACAAGTAAACAGCCCCTTAGTAACCATATACCATTTTTTTCAAAAAAAAAAAAATATATAGGGACGATAATTATAGTTATTAAAGTCTAGCGATCATTTTCACATATTCATATAAACCACAGGGACTAAAACTATAGTTTACCTATAATATTTGTATAATTAATTACGGCTTATAACTTTTTATAATTTTATTGTATCGAAAAGATATTTTTTGATATGATTCAATGGATTATATAAACAATGCATTTGAAGCAAAGTTTATTTATTTATATAAAATTTATGAAAAATAAACAACATATTTAACTTTTGTCTCTTTTATACAAGATAATAACATGTCTTAATTTTGGCCGATTGATGATGATATCCTGTATACTTTAATTGTATATTGTATCATAATATTTAAAATGGTATGCCTTTAAAGAAAAAGACTGAAATTAAATTTTGTTCCTATTATACATTGAAAAGAAAAAAGTTAAATGCTTGTTTTTCTTTTTGTCAAAATATTATAAAAGTGATCATTTAACATTGACAACATATAAAAGAAATGACTTTTATTAAACTCATCCTTTAGTTGTTCTTTCAAGATCCCATAAAATTGATCATTGAAGTATATGAAACTAAAGATAATCAAAAGAAAAGATAAAACTAAGGGGGCGTTTATTTAGCGCTTATCTGGTTTATCGAGTAAATTTACTTTACATAATGAGCATGACAAGGACTAGAATCTTACCCGGTAATGCTATGCGTACCGGAGTATTGGGTTGGGCGGGTTCGAAGTCGGCGGATTGGGCGGGTACGGCTACGTCGGAGGCGGGTTCAGCGGGCTGAAGTTGTGAGCGGTGTTAGCTCACCGCTCGTTTAATAGGTGAGATGTTTTTTTTTGGTGTGTGTGTTGTATGTGTGGTGTGTTTTATTTAAATAAAAAGTGAGAGGGTTTGGTACTAATTACATAGAATTTCAGAGGGTTAATAGAAGGGTTGGAGAAAAGCTGATGTGTCAGCTGATGTAGTAGTGGAATTGGGATGGTTGGATACTGATAGCCTAAGAACGATGCCATAAACGGAGAGTCTTACCTGATAAGTGAGATTAGTGAGATTGATGAATCTTACCAGGTAAGTGTTTGTCGGATAAATTATTACCATGTGTATCCATGGTTTATCGAGTGAATTTACTTTACACTGACGAACATAACAACGACTAAAATCTTACCCGATAAACTATTACCGAACCATCCTTTTCACACATCTTTAATCTTTTTGTACTTTTGTGCTTTTGTATTTTTCTTCCATACATAACAAATGTCTATAAAATAACACCCGGCATCTTTATCCTCACTCCAATCACCAACCAATAACACAAATAAAAAATTAGGGTTTTAAACTTTTTAATTTCAACTTTTCCAGAACACACTCGAAAAACCTCACTCAAATCCAATCAATCATCCTTCATATGCATCCATGGCGACGACGACTGAATTCTCACACAGAGACACCGAATCCACCACATCTCCTTCCGAACTCCTCCTCGTCGACCGCCGCTGCTGCTTCTGCATCCCCTACCGGTGGCAGAAAGTCCGATCATCCTCTCCGGACCACCACCACAACCACCACAACCACCAATCGGACAAAACTCTGTGGTCGCGTGGAATCGACGCCTTGAAGAAGATCCGCGAGTGGTCGGAGATCGTCGCCGGACCGAGATGGAAGACGTTTATCCGGCGGTTTAATCGGAATAATAACAGAAGCTTCGGCGGCCGGCAACAATCGCCGAAGAATTTCCAGTACGATCCGTTAGGTTATTCGCTGAATTTCGACGAAGGACCGTTGCAGAGCGGAGATTCGGAAATGGAGAACGATTACATGATCCGTAACTTCTCTTCACGGTACGCATCTGTTCCGATTGGTAACAAAACGACGTCGACGACGATCGATGTTAACGGTAAGGAGACGATAACCGGATCGAATTTCGTTTGAATTTTAGTGCTATATTTTTTTTTTTTTTTTTTTTTTTAGGTTTTGTTTTTGATTTGATTGAATTCGTTTTTGATTTTGAATCTGGATCGATAGATCGTTGTTTTAGTAATTTGATTTTGAATCTGGATCTTACGTATTTGTGAATAAAATAAACGCAAGGTTTGATGTTGAAAGGTGTAATTATGAATGAAATTAAAATTTTATTTTCCAATAAATTCTGTTCTGTTTTTTGAGATATTTTGCATTCCGCCATTGATGAACCTGAAACCTTGGATCGAAGAACAAGTTTTCCTGTTTTATAGTATATCTCTATATATTCAATTTTGGTTGTGAACGTGAGGACGAATCTTAGCCACACATCTTCGGTTACGTTGGACGAGATGGTGGAGGATTGACGCGATTCATGGGAGGGTGGTGGAGATTGTTAAAGGATGGGACCGGTCAAAGTCGCGTTTATTGACCGGATGAGTGGCTGAGATTCGTTCTTACGTTCACAACAAAAATTGGGTTCACATTTGAACTTTCCTGGGTCAGGTTCAAACGTGAACTCAATTTTGGTTGTGAATGTGAGGACGAATCTCAGCCAAACATCTTCGGTTACAGTGGACGCGATCACGGAGGATTGATGCGATTTATGGGAGGGTAGAGGTTATTAAGGGGGACCAGTCAAAGCCGCCTGAGTAGTTGAGATCCATCCTCTTCACATTTGAACTTTCCTCTCTATATATATATACACACACACATGTATGTATGTATTTTTGGTGATTTCTGTAGCTACATTTGAAATCTGTTCGTTCTCCATTGAATTCATTTTTTATTTCGAATCTGGATCGCTAGATCGTTTTAGTAATTTGATTTTTTTTCTTTCAGTTTTTGCATTAGAACATGGATCTTAATTCTTACCTGTTTGTGAATATAATAAACGCAAGGTTTGATGGTGAAAGGTGTAAGATAACGTGAAGGGATGCACTTACTAATTTATGAATGAATTAAAAATTTGTTTTCTAATAAAATATAAATCCTCCATTGTTGAATTAAGTTGAATCTAGAGTTTGTTCGTTCTCCATTAAATCTTGTTATCTGTTTCCTTTTTGTGTGCAAATGAAAACCAAGTGGCAATGGAGTATCGCCATTACCAATTGGTTGTCAAATACTCAATCGTCATCATACGAAAGCAGACCTTTTACGAATATTCTTTGACTCATATTCCCACCATCATTTTCAGAGAGCCAATCAATCATTTCTACTTCCATATAAATGAATATGAAATTATATCACAACACACACACACATATATATATACACACAAAAGTTTGGTTGCGAACATAAATTTCATTGCGAACGTGAGGACAACCGAGAGTGCGCCACGTGGCTTATTCACTCTGAATAATGGTGGCCTATTCACTCTAAGTAATTATTCAGAGTGAATAACACAACATTCAGTGTTATTTAAGTGTTATTCAGAGTGAATAACACCACGTTCAGTGTTATTCAAAGTGAATAATACAGTGAGTAACATAACATTCAGTGTTATTGAGAGTGAATAATACAACATTTTGTATTATTAAGTATTATTCACTCTAAATAACATTGAATGTTGTGTTATTCACTCTGAAAAATACATGATTATTCGAAGTGAAGATTGACTGCCACGTGGCGCGCTCTCAACTGCCCTCACATTTGCAGTGAAAAATGAATTTTCATTTGAACCTGGCTATATGTATGTGCGTGTGTCTTCTTTAGATCTGGAGTTTGATACCTTTTCGTTACACACTCGAAACAATGGACTTGTATGTCTTCTTTTTACTGTTAATGTTACACACCCAATACAATGAACTTGTCTGTTTTTTTAACTGTTATTGTTACATCCACCATTTTTACTAATCGTAAATATTTTGAGAACCGCAGGTATTCATGATGAATATTGTTAGAAATACTCTTGAAGATGAATGGTATTCATAATGAATAATTAATAAGTATTTGGTCTGTTCTCAAAATATTTACGGTTTTCTAGATGAACTTTAGCCTGTGAAAATATGCATTTAAGCTTTTGATCTTGGTTTTCATGGATCCGAAGAGGTCATAGATTGCTCCTCTTCTTCCTTCAACGACGATATAATCGTCGCCACTTGACCCATTGTCGGCCTCAACTCCGGTGAAGCGTTCACACACTTCAACGCCACCTGCAACAACCCGACCATCCTCTCTTCGCTAGCACCTTCGACTATCAACGCCTTATCGAACACCTCAACCGTCCACTCTTCTTTGACCACGGAGCTCACCCAGTTGACCAAACCCGACCCGTCGTCCTGGACCGGCTTCCCGGTCAGCAACTCAAGCAGGATAATGCCGAACGCGTGCACGTCGGCCTTGAAGGCGGCGATCGTGGTGCGGGTGTTGGACGGCTCGGGATCCTGATGGCCTGCCGCCATTAAGCCGTACTCGCTTATGGATGGTTCCATGTCATTCTTGAGCAAGATGTTCGACGACTTTAAGTTTCCATGGGGGATTAGATCGGCTTGAAGCTCCTGGTGCATGAATGCGAGCGCGGCTGCTATGCTAGATGCGGCGCTTAGTCTGGCACCCCAATCGAACATCTGACTGTTTTGAGACCCTGAAACAAGAAAAACGAGAGGGATTTAGCTTTGTGAATCATCATTCCCGCGAAATTATCAGGGGCACACTCGACGCACTCAGCTAATAGTCAAATGGAATATTTCAACTAAAGAAATAAGATGCTTAAATAGTGATGCAAAAGAAGTAGCATTTAAGCTTGCCTACTAGGGGACTGGATTAGACTAAAGATGCACAAAAATGCCCAAGCCCGAAGCCTGGTCCTAAAAGCGGGACCTAGTAAGCCCGAGCTCTAGCCCGGCTGTTAAAGCTAAATCAAGTCGACTTTTTTTCAAGGCTCGGTTAAAAACCCGACCCTAGAAAAGCCTGATGAGGCCATCTTTCAACCCCAATGCCCGGCCCAACCCAACCCAATCCTAAAGGCTCGGGATTTTATATCTCTGCAAAAGCCCAGGCCTTGTGCATTTCTAGAATTTCTAGAATGGACTGGATTGGACCGGATGGGAATAAGGTAGGTGGGTGGGTGAAAAAATTACAAAGGTTTTAAAGTTTTAATTTGACAAGGGTAGTTTAGTAATTTACCAAGTTTGTAAGTTTGTTCCATCTTTCTGAATTTTGTTCAATCTATTTCAGTTGGACTATAAAATGCATTTTTGTCTCGTTCAGTCTGGTCTCGTTCCTGTCTAATTGTCCCATCAAATGTGGGACAACAAGATTTTGTTCTGTTCTGTCTTGTACTGTCTTACGTATAAAATGCAACCTTAACGAATTTGATCATATTGTAGAAAAAAAATTAAGGACTTACCATGAAGAAGCCCAAAGAGGCTCCCATTTTGTTGAAACTCATAAACAAGAAGCTTTTCTTGTTTAGAAGAGTAATAAGCAACAGGTGGTAACACATTTGGGTGCTTAATTTGATCTATTTTCTGCATTCTTTTCTTGAATTCATCCCTTGAAATCTTCCAATCTTTGATCCTTTTCACCACAAGACCAGCACCACCATCTGGCTTAACTTTATATAGACTCCCATGCTTACCCCTTCCAAGCAATTCAGCTGGAGCCTTAAGCAGATCCTCAAACCGGAGCCCGTTCACCACCGGACTCGACAAAACCACCATCGAAGACGACACTCCTCCGCTTTCCACTGATGTCGCCGAGAACTCTGATCTCGCCCGGCTGTTTCTCGACCCGCTCGAACGCCCGCTTTCCGGAGATTTCTCGACCTTTACGTCTCCGTGTTGCTGCTTCTTTTTCTTGAATAACAACAACGCGATCAGAACGATAACGATGAATCCGAGGAGCACGTATCCGATGTAGATGAGAAAATCCCGCAGCTTTGACTTGCTTTTCTTCTTCTTCGACGAACACGATACCGGTAACTCCTTCCCGCATAGCTGCGGGTTCCCGGCGAAGCTGTTGGCGTCGAAACGACCGGTGTCGTCCGGGATGGGACCGCTTAAGTCGTTATTGGCAACGTTGAATTCTTCGAGTTGGCGGTAATTGAATCCCGGTATTGGCCCGGTAAACCGATTGTTCTGAGCGAAGAACGTTAGCAAGGTGGTGGTTCGTGAAAAATCCGGCAACTCGCCGGCGAACCCGTTGTTTGAAATAACGATCCGTTTCACGTTCGGTAAATCCGCGAGGGAACCGGGAAGATTACCCGAAAACCGATTCCCGTTTAGGTACAAGTGAGTTAGCCGTATACAATTCGATATCTCCGGCTGCAAACTTCCAGAGAGATTGTTGGAGCTCAGACTCAATACAAGAAGGTTGCTCACCTTGCAAGCGGATCCGATATCGAGAGTTCCCGATAGGTTAAGCCGCTCGAGGACGATTTTCTTGACGGTTTTGTCGTCTCGATCGCAAGTGACCCCGACCCATTTAGCGGTACATGGATCGGACGAATCGTTCCATCCGAAACTCGGGGGCATTTGCGCGCTATCTGGAGCGAGTTTCTCCATGAAAGCGAGCAATGCCGTTATGACTTCTGCGTCTTCGGTTTTTGCTGGTGAGAAGAGTAAAACGAACATGAAAAGACCCGATAAAACGGATCGAATTCGATCCATTCTTTTGTGTTTGGGATGTAAATGCTAAGGGGGCTGAATTTACAAAGATGAGTGGAGATGTGAAGGTTTGAAGTTTAAGTGAAGTAGAAGTTTGGGAGTTGTTCAGCCGGCTGGAAATGGTCAAAACTCAAGTTAAGCTGATTATTCCACAGTGGCCGGCTTTTCAACATTTGTGATCAACACATTACACTGATTGTTTTTTGTACCTTGGACCCAGTAATATACTAATCTTGGCTTTGGCTATACAGCTGGCTGGATGGCTGGCTGAATGTAGCAAACATGTCGCTAAGCCGCTAAGAGTCTGTTTGTTAGCATCTTAATGGGCTTAATGGGACTCAAAGCTTATTCAGTCACTTATACATGACTGTTTTGTAGTGGATTAATGATATGAAAAGTGACTTTTAGGGGAGTTTTATACATAAAACCAAGTTATTTTCTTAATTTATCTCTTTCAATTAAAAACCACGCTCCTTTCATGTATGAAAAGAAAACTTTCCAAACAAAAACATTCTCAATCTATATAAATAGATTAATCAACACAGACAACTTCATCCATACAAGACTTATCGAAAAACCAACCAACCACCGCCTAGCTCTGGTACCAATCATATAAAACTATTGGTTGTTTATCAAAACGAATTGAGCATGGGCTTTTTTGCTTGTCTCTTATCATCTCTTATTGGGAGGTTCTTAACTACCTCTTGTCGTAATATCATCTTTGACGGTCCTCGTTTCCTAATACCCGATAGATGAGCTACTTGCTAGAGTCGGAGCAACTATCCCACTTTTGCCCTTGTTGCTCAAGTGCTAATCGTCGCTTTCATTGTTTCATCGAGGGAAATGAGGGCTTGCATAATAAGGGGTTGTATTTTTCGGTTTGCTGCTCTTCCTATTATAATAATTTACATCTTACAAAAGATTTGGTAAAAACTTTTTACCAAATCTTTTGTAAGATGTAAATTATTATAATGTTTTTACCAAATCTTTTATAAGATGTAAATTATTATAATAGGAAGAGCAGCAAACCGAAAAATACAACCCCTTATTATGCAAGCCCTCATTTCCCTCGATGAAACAATGAAAGCGACGATTAGCACTTAATATAAAACAATAGGTAAATAAAAAAATTATCAATAGTTACGTGAGTCAGATCTCTTATCTCAATTAGATGTCTCACCTTTTGTCGGTGCTTACCCATTTTTAGTAAACAAGTGTTAACCGATCCAATAAACATACGGGACTATTTATGGAGGGCAATGTCGTCCAAGTCGTGGCAAACTCGAGACTCCTACACAGGCCCTCCAACAAAGGCTATCTTACACGTCAAAGACCAAAGTAACAGGTCAATCCAATAAACTTGATTTCAACTTAAAACCATTGTAAAAGTTATTGATAGCCCACAACTTGAGGCTTATAAAGAGCGTACAACGGTGCATATCTCATTTTCTATATATGTGGGATGAGCTGTTTGAAAGGACGAGTATCAAGTTAGAATTTTTTACACTTATGGTGCAAATTTTAAAAAAATTATCATATTTAGGCATGTTCTCGCTAGAATTTCAAATATGGTATACTCGGAATTTGAGAGTCCGAGTACTTTGCTACCACCATGTTTTTGAAAGAAATCGGACTTTAAGAAATCGGACTTTGAAAGTCCAATTTCTTTTGCAATATATCTCCAATTTACATGTTTAGTCCCTCAATCTATAATACTTATTCACTTTATATCTTTAACTTTTTGATATTTCATTTTACGTTTTAGTCATATATCGTGTATTGGCCAAAATACGTTAAAAAAATACGTTTTAATTTTAACAAATTACGCCATTAAATTTGTATCGTCGATACGATCGAAATGAGCCTAATATTGAATATTTTTTGACGTACTTATTTTATTATATGCTATATATACGTTCCAACTTCGAACCGATCCATATCCTATATCCATTTTTAAATTTACATATTAGTCCTCTAGACTTACAACTTATAAGGTTTATTCACTTTACACTTTTTAATTTTCAATATTTCATTTTACGTTTTGATTATATATCGTCTATTGGCCAAAATACGTTTTAATTTTAATAAATTATGTCATTACGTTCGTATCGTCGATACGATCGAAATGAGCCTAATATTGAATATTTTTTGATGTATATATTTTATTATATACGATATTTATTTTATAATATCGTATATAATAAAATAAATACATGAAAAAAATTCAATATTAGGCTCATTTCGATCTTATCAACGATACGATATAATGGCGCAGTTTGTTAACTTTAAAACGTATTTTTTAACATATTTTAGATCGTATCGACGATACGATTATAATGACGTAATTTGTTAAAGTTAAAACGTATTTTTTAACATGTTCCAACCAATATACGATATTTGAGTAAAACGTAAAATGAAATATAGAAAAGTAAAAGTATAAAGTGAATAAATATTATAAGTTTAGGACACTAATATGTGAATTTGAAAATGGGTATAGTATTCGGGTATATTGGAGCTTATATATAGTATATAATAATATATATATATAAAAAATTATTCAATATTAGGCTCATTTCGATCGTATCGACGATACAAACATAATGGCTTAATTTATTAAAATTAAAACGTATTTTTTATCGTATTTTGGCCAATACACGATATATAATCAAAACGTAAAATGAAATATTGAGAAGTAAAAGGTGTAAAGTGAATAAACCTTATAAGTTGTAAGTCTAGAGGACTAATATGTAAGTTTAAAAATTGATATAGGATATAGATCGGTTCGAAGTTGAAACGTATATATAGCATATAACACAATAAGTACGTCAAAAATATTCAATATTAGGCTCATTTCGATCGTATCAACCATACGAATTTAATGGCGTAATTTGTTAAAATTAAAACGTATTTTTTTAACGTATTTTACCCAATACACGATATATGACTAAAACGTAAAATGAAATATCAAAAAGTTAAAGATATAAAGTGAATAAGTATTATAGATTGAGGGACTAAATATGTAAATTGGAGATATATTGCAAAAGAAATTGGACTTTCAAAGTCCAATTTCTTTCAAAAACATGGCACCCTTCAAAATGAAATGACATGTGCACGTGTGGTAGCAAAGTACTCGGACTCCCAAAGTCCGAGTATACCATATTTGAAATTCCAGCGAGAACATACCTAAATGTGATAATTTTTCTAAAATTTGCACCATAAGTGCAAAAAATTCTATCAAGTTACTTCTAGATGGTGGATGCGGTTATGCAGACCACCACCTAAGCATGAAGGCTCGGAGCTTAATTCTCCTGGAAGCCTATGACGAAGCAAATATTGGGTGTTGTGCATAAACGCATATAACTTTTTGCTACAAGCCTCTGTTTCAACCGCACGATACACCTATTGAAGGGGCCTACTGGGTTTTCGAGCTCAAAGAACGTTTTTTGGCATGTTTTTAGTTGTTTGTCTCTTTTTCCCATTTTTCCCATTTATATGGTTTGGGCTTTAACACTCGGGCCATTCCTTTCCCATTTTTGAGTTGTTTGCCTCCCGTTTTTTTTAAAATTCCGTTTGAGCCTAAAACTTAGAAAATCTTGGAATCAACAAGTTTTAGAAGATACCCCTCTTGCATGGGTATTCGCATAATCAAGACGACCGGCCTTAATCGCCAGTCATACTACGCTAGCATCATGTGGACTCAGATACCATTGAGAATTGAAACGTAGAACCTCATCAAACTACTCTTCAGAGGGGATATGTAAACAGAAGCAAGGTTCAAACATATACTTAAAAGAACAGGTTCAATATCTTCAAACTCTAATCATTGTGAGGCGGACCCATTAAAAGAGCGGAGCATGCCCCCAGTAATTTCCTCTCCTTAACGAGTCAACGTTCATTGTTCACAACCTTGCCCCTGGTTCCCAATATGTGCCCGCTCGCCGAAGGTCATGGACCTCGTATTATGTGGGACTCTAACGATTTCCATTAAAACGATAACACATAAGAATAAATAGGGTTTTAACCCCATCAAATTTGCTCGATATAAACCATATTTGAATTCCTTGATCTACATTTTCGTTAAGTTTTCAAGACGGTTTCATAGTTACAACGTCTAGTGTTCAAACATGATTTCGATAGTATTAAAAACCTTTATAATACAACTACTAAGATACCTAACCGATAAATAACCATTCGCTCATAAATCCGCATGCCCGGGAATCTCATCATCGTCACTCGAAGTGTATTGCCCGTCACTTATATCTTCCTCGGCGCTCTCCTCTTCTTCGCCACCGGATTTGTTATTGTTCTTCGCATAACGCTCGCAGTACTCTGTCGAAACAACAACAATAACAAAAGTCTATGAACATTCTAGAACATTCCGCACGGAAGAATCTAAGAAAAAGTACGACCGATCGATGATGACCTTTGACTTTCTCCTCGTACTGTTGCTTGTCCTTCATCATCAATGAGGCTGCATCACCGTTGAGCGGATCCGAAGGGTTCGGGTAAAGCAAAAGCTGAGGAAGAAAAACTTCGAAAATATTCAAAAGATCTGTAATTTGTAGCAACCGTGGTTAGATGCAAAACCAATTTCTTTAGAGATTTAAAAAAAAAAAAAAAAAAAAAACCCAAGCCAAAATCTTGGCTCAAAAAAGCCCGTCTAGGCCCAACCACAAAGCCCGATCCAGCCAACTTTGTTTACAAGGCACAGTTAAAGTCCGGCCTAGAGATGTGCCCTTCTCGGTGGGCGAAAAAGGCCCAAGATTTTTTTTAGGCCCAGGTAGGCCCGAGCTTTGGGTTGAAAAGGTCCCGATCGGGCTTTCCAAGTTGGGCTTAATCAGGCTTTTCTGGGCTTTTGCAGACTTTTCCAGGCCGGGTTTGTCTCAAAATCTTGGCCAGGGCTCACTATAGGTTCAGGTTTTTTCAGGGCTTTGGATTTGAGTTGTTTGAGCATCTCTAGTCCGGCCCTGAAAAGCCGGAGAGACATTGAACCTAAAAAAAGCGTGATTGGGTCCTCTTCCAACCCCAAAGCCCGGCCCAAGTCTAGAAACCCCCAAAAAAAGATTAGTTTTACTGAAAATGGACTCGAAAGGCAAAGCCTTGTGCATCTACCAATACCCGAAAGCTGAAATTACGAGGATTTTATGAAAGAAAACGAGACTATATGTACCGAACATTGGACTCCATGCTTGGTTTATGACATCCAAACAAACGGAACCCGACCTGAAATTTCCGACACAAAAATGGGCCACAATAAGCATGTTAAGTGCCGAGAAAACGGATAAACCGAATGATGATATTACTCACAATTCGTCGACATTGGGATGGAAGATCTTGTTCACGAATCCAATGGAAGGAGATTTGTACGGATAAGCGTCGGGGAGTTCGACACGAACTTTCCACACACCGCCTTCGTAAACACCTAAGAATTCAGACGGTTTTAGAGATCGATGGTTTACAAAAGCAAGTATACGACAAAGGTAAGAAATAAGGGGCGCACTTTCTTTTGGACCGTGAAACTCTACGCTGAACTCGTTCAGCCGATCGTTTGGTGTTTCCACAACGTAATCACTCATCATCCTGAATACAAACACCGGGTATCACATGTTTGATTTAACACATGGTTTACGAAAGTGTTCTATTATAATTAATCGAACATCAAATGTGTCTTTCTATTTGATTTGGACATGTAAAAGACCATAACAGACAAATCCGGTATTTCCTAGTCATAAGTAGGGTATAGGGGTGGGATGTG